>JABEVN020004015.1:0-15946 GCA_013146195.2 Codonopsis lanceolata | reverse complement strand
AAACTTTACAAACCCTTTGGCAAATTATTTCTCTCTCTATTCATACTCTCTCTGTAGCTGCTTTACGCATTCCCAAATCTTTCTTGTTTCTTCTTCTCATCAACAGCAATGGTATGTTCTTCTCTTCTCTCTACTTGAAACTTACCTTTTACTGTTTTGCATTTCATTTCATACCCTAAATCTTATTGGAATTCAAACGGTCATTTTCGAGTTTCTACAGTATTCGTTATTGTTGTTCTTAAAAACCTAGAAAACTAACAGTCGTTTATATGCTTTCAATGTTTATTCCCTTGAAAAACTTCTGTTATACATTTCTCTGGTATGGATACTCTAAACATTCTAGGTTTCACGTTTTCATTTCAAAAATTTCAAATAATTTTAGAAAACTTTGAAATTTCTAGTCGTTTAGTTCTTAAGGTGAAAAGCCCTAATTTTTATTTGCATTTCTTTCAGGCAAGAACTTCAAAATCGGCGTGACAATGAAGAACCGAACCCAAAACCATACATTCCTCCTAGTTTGGATGTCAACCTTCCAGGATATCCAACTTTTCCCGCCTCTCATGACATCATCATGGCACTAGACCCAAAACTGTATATTCCAGGGATGTACATTGACCTCGATCGGCTCACAATAGCAGCGGCCCAAAGCACGCGAGGATATGAACGCCTCCCGGTATACTCGCCTTCAACCTAGCATCTTTTCCCAAGGTAGAAGAATTCTACCAAAGAATGGAACTCATGAGTCCGAACGCTCTTCGAGGATGGATTAGAGGTCGTCCCATTTCTATCACTGCCAAGACCATCTCCACCATCATCGGTGTGCACTTCGGTGGCGCACTCGAATCAACCATTGCTGAGGCTGTACATGCCTGGGAAGCAATGAGGGGAGTTGATACCTACAGAGAACCACAAAGGAAAATGCTCAGAAAACTCTTCCCTCTGGACGTCTACTGCTCAAGCCACCTTATTGACAAGGGGCTTCTATGCAAGAGTGGACTACATGACATGTTTACGGCTCAACAGATAAACTTAACCAGTGTCGTATTCCTTCAGCTCCGTCTCAACTGGGGGCCATCATTTTCAACGAATTAAAGCAGTGGGTAGAGAAAGCGAAGAACAACCCCACTTGCAAACGCCCCTTTGTAAGGCTAATCAATGCCTTGCTCAGAAACACCTTGGAAATCAACTCTTCCTTGAAGGAAGACGAACTGATAGTGGTAGCCAAGGAGAAGCAGCTAACCACTTCGTTCTTCAGCAAATACTCTGAGTATGAAAACAAGCGAAGGCTGCAAAAGGGTCTTCCGCTCGTCTCCATAGACAAAGTGGCTAAGCACATACCGATCTTGGTAACTTCGCTTCAACATGGAAGCACATGGCGCGCGGCGAGAAACCCTCAAAAGGCCTCTGCGAAGTTTGATTAACAAGTGGCCACGTCCCTCCATCAAAAAGCTAAAGACTTGGCTGATGAGGCAGAGCAGCTGCTACGAGCCAGGCAGAAAGCCAAGGGCAAAAGGAAAACAAGGCCGGAAGATGTAACTCCAACTGAAGAGGAGCAAGCCAAATGGATTAGGAAAGAAATGAAGCAAAAGGACCAGCCTCCAGCAAAACCAACTCCTTCACCTTCCCCAGCCCAAACTTCACAAGCCCAGCCATCATCTCAAACTCAACAAACCTCTTCTTCCCAACCATCTACCCAACCCAATCAACCACCCTCACCTTCTCCTGCACCTACCCCTAAACCAAAACGAAGGCGACTTCGTAAAACCTTTGAAAACCACCACGGCGGAACCTCCTGCCCACCTGGATAAAGGTTGAGTCTCCTATTCAGCCGCTAAGGAAGAAAAGGAGATATGCCGGTACCAACCCTCTACCGCCACACCCAACCAACAACCCATTCCTCCTGAGTCATCTACTCAGAGGAATTCACCACCTTCGGAGGAGCCTATCCCTCAGGAGGAGACTCAAAGACAGGACGAGCCAGCCAGAACCCCTACTCCTCCTCCTCCTTCACCCTTCAACTACTAACCTGACCCTTCTACCCCTTCCTCACCTCACCAATCCCAACCAACTTCATCAACCACACCACAACCAACTCCAATCCCTCCCACAAAGTCAATAGACTCTGCTGCTGCCAAATTCCTTTTTGAACTCTCTTCAGTAGCAGAGCTCTTCACCCCTAACCAACAACCTCCTCAACCTACCTTCACAAACCAAAATCCCTTTTCTACCCTGCCCCCTCTTTCTGGTTCTCTACCGACCCCCTACCCAAATCCTCCCATATCAGTGAAAATTCTGACACTGATATGGAGCTGGATTCCCTACCAACCCCTCCTCCCCCTCCACCTCAAACCATATCTTTCGATTCTTCCTCTTCCGACTCCTATCCTCCTCGACCCCAACAACCCTTCCGGCCTGTATCTCCGGAAGCCACTATTCACATTGGCCAGGCATCAACTCCCTCTCAGCCGGCCAATGATGAAATTTTGTCAAGGCTGGACGTCATATACGAACGGTTAGACGCTCTTACCAGCATCACTACCGCTACCGCCAAAATAGCCACTGCCGCCTCCAAAGACAATGACCGAACTGCCGCTCTTCTACGAAAATTTCAAGAGGATGTCTGGACTCGCTTTGGACAGATACGACACGACTTCACAGACGTCAAAATCAACGTTGAAGCTCAAAGAGACGAATTTGTACGTATCTGCTCCTCCCCTTTCTACAAGCTTTTCCATGCCATCACTCCCCATCTCGGCAGCGGTCGCCCTCCTGTTCTAGAGCTCAACAACATAGCTCAAGAATCTGCTCACAATATCATGAATGCCCATCGTGATCGTGATCTGGCCATCACGGAGGAGAAGCAAATTAGATCAATCAACCGAATGCTGATGGAAGACAACAGTCGTCTTCGTGAAGAACTCGACTACCGCTCTCGTTCCACCAGACCTCCTACTGATGCCAATGACGAGTATGTACGTAGAATGGAAGAGCTAGAAAGAGAACGAAGGGAAAAGGAAGCTGCAGACAAAGGCAAAGGGAAAAGACCTTGGTAGTTTTGTATCTTTTCTTCCCTTTACCTTTGTATCTATCTTATATTTTGAAAACTCTGTTATATGTAAACATCTTGTTTATAAATACAGAAGATTATCTGTTTTTCAAAATTGTCTTGTTTAAATTCTTGTTACTTCATTTCCTATATCTGCTCAGAATTTAAACACTTAGTTCAAATCTATATTTGAACTGCCTTTGCTACTGATCTGTGTGCTATTCTATGATTTCCTTATTTTTGTATGCACTTAGATTAGTTCTTTACACTTGAGCTACTCTTCTGTTTGATAGAGGCATGTCTTCCGCTACCGCTACTATATATAAATCTCTTAGACATGCTATTATCTATCACATAGTCGGTTATAGCCCTCATTTGTAGTAATGATGACCAGATATAAATAGGAGGAGATTGTTGATTCTTATGTTAGATTTATATCTGTTCAGTACATTACATTAGTTTTATACTTCAGTGGCTAATCGGGCTGCGTATCGATTAGCATGGCAACTGTGTATAGAACTTTGCCAAGTATAGTTTTTATAGGACTTTACATGTTCAGCGGAAGACCTCTTCATAGCGTCACCGGAAGACCTGCTCAATGCTTACAACGGCAGACCTTGTGTCCACCTGGTCTACCATGACGTGTCCTATCCTTCAATGATTAAATGGATCAGTTTAAATTTATCTCATCACTGTTTTGAATTTAACCTGAGACATTCCCTAACACATCAAGACAGCCGAAAGCAGCTTTCCGAAAAGAAGGAAGACTTTTCGCCTCGAAGCGATGAAAGCAAAAAGCGCATCGTCACCTACTTTCTGCAACAATTCTCAGATCTGACATCTAGATTGCCCACTTTTCGAAGATCTCAGAAATCATTCCCTGCTCTAGATATCTGTGAAGAAGAATTTCTTGACTGACAACCCCATGCATTTAATGCATACATAAAAGAGCTGTTGAAGCCTTCGTCTTCTCTAACGGATCCTTTTCTCTGCACCTACTATAAATACTGCCATTGAAGACTGCAGAAAAAGACACTGTACAGAATCGATTGAACACTTAAAGAATGCTCTGAAACTCCATAACTCCAAGTCTTACAGCTCAGTGCATTAAAGAGATCCTCAACAGATCTAGAAGTCCTCGTCAACAACAAGAAGACAAACATCAACTTTTATTTCAATACTTCTTGTTGTTATTCATTCATTAACTATACTTCTACACGAATTAAATATCCTGTATTTATAGATATTTAATTCCCTAGACCCCAAACACAAGTCAATATTTTGTACACGATCCATTAGGAATATTTTTTGTAATAGATCTAGTGGAAAACATAGTGCACTATTTAAATCCAAGGTTGACTGCCTTGGTGGTGGACGTAGCACTCTTTATAGTGTGAACCATCTCAAAATACTTGTGTTATTTCTTTATTGTTTGTCTGCTATTTGAACTGTTTAGTACTTTGATTATCTTTATTCGTTTTACAGCAGAACTTAAGAAACTTGTGAAAGGTCTACCGGTAGTCCTTATCGGCAGACCTGGAATAACTACCTTGAAGGTCTTCTGCTACTTCTATCTTTTCAATAGATTGCAAGTACCCTTCAAAGAATTTACTAAAAAGTTTTAAGTGTATAATAAGCTATTCAACCCCCCCTTCTAGCTTATTATTGTGCCCGTTGGGACCCACACGGAGACAACAACAATGACTAACCAAAGGTCCCGAGGCTACTGCATGGCCGGAAGACAACTAAATGAATACTAAGAATTTAAATACACAAGCTCGACAAAACATATCGACTACAAAATACAACCAACAAATTACCCAAATGTTCTACCCGACAGTAAAGTCTATATGACTTTACATAAAGTCGACCTCACAAGAATAACAATGTACATAAAAGAAAGTAATGCTACTATAAGTAATGGGACTCCGCGAGGTATAATTCGGAAGAGTCGGCTGTGACAAGTGTGAGCTATACGATCTAACTCGAACCACACAAACACACGATCTCAGCTCAATCTACCAATCTACTGTGCTACGCTACAGCCACGATCTACTCGACCTCTTCGCGGCTAATGAACAACTGCAACTAAGCAAAGTACGGGGTGAGTCAAAATGACCCTATACGCTACTATAAATAACATATTATTATGCACGGTTATTAAATAATCATGGCATAATGTTAAATAATAATAATCCATGAGCATGTATCACAATGATCTCGATACTTCATAATTTCCCTTTTTATCATTTCTGGATTCCAAAGCTTTCATGCAATATAATGATATTCAAGTAAATGCATAAACCACAATCTACAATTTCTTTCCTTTCAAAAATTCTTTATGTAATAGTATGATGATCATAAGCATGCATATAAATCTCAGCATAAATTAGAGTTTACTACTCTAATCTAAACAAACCCATTGAACGAAGGTACACTTCCTTGATTCTCTTTTGTCGCGCTGCTCCTGCAAATCACATGCACAATCACATGTGCTCCCGATACCAGTTCCGTGGTATCGTCGGCCTTTAGACCACCTCTCAAGTGCCATAGCTTCCAAGGTCATGCTTTCCTGCTATGAACAATGGACAGCTACTTCCCCACCGCGGCCGCAGTGGAGGCGTGTGGGACCCTTAGTCTCCGATACAGCGACCCACCACAATCACGAGTCCCATAACTCATGAAGACAATGTGTTGTCCCATCATTGACTAACCACACTACAACCCGATAAGGCCTCAGCACCCAATGACCTTATCCAAAACCAAACTCAACAAGGCTTCCATATCTGATCACCCTGTCAATGGCAAGCAGGTTAGTATTCCTACTTAAACAATATACCTTACACATACAGGAAGGTAATTAATATCATATACGAGCAGGTATTTTGCAAGTATAACACACATAGCAAGACTAATTATTTAGCCTATTAAACATACTCCTTATCTAGTTCTCCATTTTCCTCAAGTATAACATCATAAGTTCAGATCGGAGTTCCCAATCGATCCAATCAAGTAGGGTTCACACTTTACTAGTATATAACCAACAAGAATATTCATGTCATGAATAAATACTCACATATTCTGAGGTGATTAATCAACTCTCACCTCCAATCTAGAATTTAAGACTAGACATTTAGTCTAAAAACAATCCTTATTTATTGAGGGCTATCATAATTCCCATAATAACATACCAAGGTCATAATTACTTAACCTCAAACCATACAACAGAGCTATGTATTTAGTTCAAAACAATTACTCGTTAACACCTTCAAAACCGTTAATTAAACCCGTCAAGACTACTAAGTAGCCTTACGTCAACTCCCAAACCAAGACTATACCATAGTCTCATCCTTAGTTTCATGTCGGACTTCTATTAGCCTTTATCAATCATAGTGTATATACCTATACATTCATACTCATGCTTAAAGCGTAATATGACTATCATCACTGAACACTCATAATTTCCCACTAAGTACACTTAGTAACATCTCGGATGGCATAATTGTCCATCCATCGATTCATCATCCTATCACTTATAATCTGTGCTCGGGATTTGAGTGTTGAATCCCCATAGTCAACCAACCGAGACCAACCCATCTCAAATCCCGTAGGATTCAACACTTCTTACCCATGTGTTAACTAAATCTTTAATTGACTCCTTGAGTCTAAGTCAAACCATTTGTACTCAGGTCGTTCCCCAACCTTTAGTCTCACAATACCCTCTTAATATAAACGACACAACATCCAATGTTTGACCGTCAAAACCCAACTAACTTAAGTATATTTATTAAAGCCATTAACAAATGGTTTGCGACTAATATTTAGTCTTAAATTACCTAGTGTCCAAGGGTACACCCCCGACATTCGCAACGAAACGGTTGTCTAACCCCATTCCTAAATCTCTTATAAATAATCTACGATAGTAATTCAACCCTCAAACACAACCTTCAATTAAGTCAACGCACCATCATGCCCGACCATGTAAAACCCTAGAATGTTGTTTGCTTGTGTTATGCATGAACTCATACTCTTATAATCATCATAAATATGTGTATTTAGCTCACTCATATGTTTGGAGTCAATAGCATGTTCGTTGACGTCGTTTGAGATGCATGTTTGCATTTTCCCTTCGCGAGATGCTTTGAATCTCGGGTTTGTGATTTATGTTGTTATCACATGGATAATTGTTAGAAGGAATTCATAACATCATTTACATGCCTTAGATGTTGGTTGAATGCTAGTTGCATCGACGGTTTGGTTGCTAGTTTGATTCTAGCGTTAACCCTTCTCTGTTTGACTTTTTCGGTTGTCGTTCGGGAGTGTTTTACCTGAGTTCTTGACCATGTTTGAGTGAGGTTTGAACTTGGATTGCTTTGGTTATGAATTAGGGTCTTTTAAGGTTGAATTGTAGACCTTTTTGGCTTGGGAGGACTCAAGGATGCAATGGGGAGTGACCTAGGGCAAGCAAGGGATCAAGAAGGTTGAAAATTAAAGTTTGGAGGAGCAATGCACTCGCATTGAAGGGCCCCCATGCGAGCGCATGGGGTGCTGGTCCCTGTTACGGGTTTTTGAAGGGAAATTGGTGAGTTGTCCAAACTATACCCACCCAAACCCAACCTAAACTAATCCTAAACCCTCCTAAGTGTCTTAAGACTTGACCTAGCCATCTAATTGAGTTTGGGAGGTGGATTAGAGGAGTTAATTAAAGAGAAACATCCGCATTAACCTAACCCAAACCCACTTACTTTCTATCATATATAAGCCTCCAACACTTCACCAAAGCCTCTCATATTCAGCCATACTTCACCAAAAACGTGAGAGACACCTTAGAGAGCTTGAGAGGTCAATTTCTAGGGTTCTTGAGGGTTCCATCTTGGAGGCCATAGCTTGGGATCTTCATTTCTCAAGCTACACCATAGTTTTGAAGTGGGGATTGAAGAGAACAACAGCCATCACCAAGAATTTCGGGATTGTACCTAGAAGGGGCTGAACATAGGTAAGTTTCTACCTCTCTTCTTCTTTCTTTTGGCCCCATTGACCCTAGGGAAAACGATCATCTTGCTAAATGAGGTCAATGGGTGCAATTTCTAGGGCTTGTAGAGATGCCATGAACCCTAGGTTTCTAGTTGATGAAGATTCTTGGGTGAACCTACATGGGACCTTAATTATCATGAAATTCATGTGTTAAATAGTCTATTGAACTTGGCTATGTAAATTATCCATGAGTATTAAACTTGATTTGGTAGAGATACTTGGAAGGGGTTTTACCCTAATTATGTTTTGGCTTGTTAAACTTGATTGTAAGCCTAATTATTATGTTATCCATGTTTATTGTAGTATATTAAACCATGTTATGTGATTTATTCATGTATGTTGAGCATGATTTGGTGAAGATACTTGGAAGGGGTTTTTGCCCAAATGTTGATTTGGCTTAATGAGCATGATGTTAAGCTTGAATAATGTGTTATATATGTATAGTATAGTGTATTAATACATGCTATATAATTTATTCAAGTTTTGGAAAGCATGATTGGTAAAGTGATTTAAATGAGTTTATGCACAAATTTACCAATTTGTTCTATGATGCATTGTTAAGTGTTTTGTTGGGTTTATGTGAGTTCATTGAACTTGGGAATATAGTTATTGGCGATAGTTATGAACATAGGTGGGATATTGAAGCCCATGCTTCTATACCCTTATTTTTGGAAAATCTAGATTGGACTCAACGGAGTCAACCTTTGGGTTAGTATAAATCCTAGGAACTATAATCTTAAGTCCTACGGAATTTTGGATAGAAATCATGGAGGTCGAGCCTCCAAGAAGTTTTGAAGTGTATGAAGGACACTTGATTATGAGAGCTTATATGATTCTCTATTATGATATCTATGCTAGTTGTGAATGAAATGCATGACTAGTTTGATGGTAGAGTGTATACCTACTTGTTTTGAGCATATGAGTATATATTACTTGTGCTTGGGTTTTGAGTCCAGCTGGAGTCGGTCTGTTGAGTCTTTGGTGGGATGATACATCATCTTCACGAATTGTGAGATTCGTGAGCGCGATGGATCGCCGTGTCGGGTTTGCACACACCCCTCCATCGATGGCCACGGTAGGGAAGTAGTTTATCTTAGTTGTAGTAATACACATGACTTTGATAACTATGGAACTCGAGCGGAGACTGTCTCGGGGGCGTCGATATCTACGAGAGGGATATCGAGGGCACATAAAGGTTTTGCACGTATTTTTGCAGGAGCGACATGCGCGGAGGAATTGGTAATGGTATCATATCCCTTTTATATGAATTGTCTCACAAGTACTTATGTGAACTATGTGCTTTGTGATTTAGATATGATATGGTGGTTGTATTAGTTTCATAAATGTTATACTTATGGATAACATGTTACTTATGGTTGATGAGCTTATATGCCTTCACATGAATATTATGGGGATGCTATGTTATAGTAATGACATGTATTATTATTGTTGAGCCTAATATGCCTTAACATGAATTTTAGTGAGATGTTATACTATAATGATAACATGTTTTAGTTTGGTTGAGCATGAATGCCATGACATGAATTTTAATACAATGATTATTTCATGATGATAGCATGATGTAATTTATGATTGAGCATTATGCCATGATAGGAAGTTATGGTTTGTAACTTACTAAGTCTTTGTGACTTACTTTTATTTGTTGGTTGTTTTCCCTAGATCCGAGTCGCACGAGCGGATCCAAGTAAATCGAGAAGGTTGCGTTGACGAAGTATTCTTTTGGCAAGGTTGCTACTTAGATAGTTTGTTTTCTTTTGGTAAGGCCGTTTGGGAAAGATGAAGTTATGTAAACTTCATGATGGGTAGCAAACCAAAATGTGAATTGTAATATTTGTAATTGTGGTTTAGTCTATTCTTTTGGTAGCCGACAAGTAGTAGTCGCGCTTAATGTATATTGGTGGTTAAACTTCTATATGCTTTCTTGTTGTTAGTACTTATAATTATCATTACTTATGTTGTTGGTAGCCGACTTGTGTTAGTCGCGCTGGGTAAAAATTGGTGAATATGTGTTAGCATGTTACATTGTTAGTTAAAGTAATATGTTTGTTCTCCGGCATGTTTTTAGCCGTTGAGTTGTTAGACTAGAGTCTTAGACTTAGTGTAATGTTGGGTTCCGGCCGTAGCTTCGCCGATGACTTGGTATATTATGCTATATATTTGAATTGCATGACAGGGAGTTTAGTCCTACGTGCCCAATGTTGCGGCACGCGAGTCGAATTTTTGGACCGAGAGATTAATCATCTCTTTGGTTGTTTTTATTTTGAGCTTGTTAGCTCGGGCGCCACTGTTTCATTTATTTCGCTTCCGCATATGTTTTGAGTTGTTGGCGTATCGCCGATATGGCCCTACCCATTATTTGTTACTTGCTTGTTGTTATTTGTCTTCCGACGGCACGACCTTGGGATTTCGTCTTGGGATCTAGGTCGGGTCGTCACAGTTGGTATCAGAGCTATGATTATAAATTTAGCTTTCAGCCGGGATAGGTTCCTTGGCTTGGGGGTTGATGTAAGATCCCGATTCCCGGTTAGCTTGAATTGCGTGCAATGCTCGCATCTCTTCTTCGGTTGATCGCTTGTTTGGTTGTGAGAGAGTCTAAATGTGTATGAGAGACCACATTAAGACTAAAACACTTTTAGGAGATGTCATTTAGTGGTTGACTTGTTAAAGTCAAAAGTCGTAACCCGACGATAGTCGAAATGCGACGCGATTGAGAGTTTATGCGGGTTTTGTGTTTCTGACCTCGATTTGGTCCCAGATCTTTACATGATGATTAAATAACATGTTTAGATGTGTTAGACTTCTAATTGGATGTATTCCATAAGTCTCGTGAAGTTTTGACGCCTCGAGAATAGCAATTCTCCTTATCGCGTAGTTTGAGATGGAGCCGGGCGAACGTCTCGTCTTTGGAGCCTATTTCCCCTATCTTGAGCATCATCGAGAGGCATTCAGGCCTATTTTGTAGCCCTAATAAGTGTTTACAATCATGGGTTATTACCCGTCGGTTTGTGGTTTCATTCGACGCTTAGATAGCAAGTAGTTACGTCTTGCGTCGGTTTTGCCCCGGGTTGTTTCGGGTGTTGTTTATGGGAGTCTAGACCTACTTTAAAATTGGTTTGAGACTTGGATGGACTAGTTTAATGTTTGAGGACTTTAAGGGTTCAATTGTGAGCCATTTCGAAGCATTTAGACTCGAGAACGCACGCGGGAGAGGCCGGGATCGAGCAAGGAAGGAGCAAAACCCTAATTGCTGGAATTGCCTTGATGCGGTCGCATCATCATCAAGCCAAGCGACCGCAAGGGGTCCTGTTGGCAGAATGTCGGATTTTTGATCTTTTTAATGTGCTGTCCGAATGTTTGACCATTTAGACCCAATTTAAACCCATCCTAACCCTAATTACTTAACCTAAACTAATCCTAACATCTATTAGGAGATTTAGGGGTTAATTAGTGAGGTAATTAGTGACCTAATCCCCCATATAAAGACCCCAAATCTGCCGCATCCTTCATTGAAGTCGGCCAAAACAGTTTGTGGTTCCTTCCCCATTTCATTTCTGTGAGCACTCAACCAAGGGGCTTGAGAGAGAGAGCTTGAAGAGGAGATTCATGGGTCTTGAAGGGCTGAGCTTGGAGGCCATTCATGGAGTCTTCTTCTTCCCCATTTCATCTTCAAGGTTGAAGAACAAGTTGAGGAGAAACATCATCATCTAGGGCACGAATTTGCTGCATTGTTTGGGCTAAGTTTTTGTAAGTTTCAACCTTCCTTCCTCTTCTTTTTAGGCTCCATTGACCCTAGGGAATCAACCATGTATGCTATTTGGGTCAATGGAAGCCATTGTTAGGGTTTCTAGAAATGTATGAACCCTAGGATTTCAAGTTTATGTTAGAGCTTGATTGGCCTATGTGAGACCATGTCTATGTGAAATTCATGTTCTAAATTACCTATTGAACTTGATTATGTTGATTTTTCATGAAGATTGATGTTAGTTTGGTTGAGATGCTTGGAGGGTGATTTGCCCTAATTTTGTTTTAGCTTGCAAATTGATGATGTAAGCTTGATTAATGTGTTTTATATGCTTAATAGAGTATATTAAACTTTGCTATATGAATTGATTATGGGTATTGAGCTTGGATGACAAAGATGCTTGGAAGGGGATTTTCCCCAAATTGTATTTGGCTTGTTAAAGATGATGGTAAGCCTAATTAGCATGTTATACATGTTTAGTGGAGTTTATTGAACTTAGTTGTGTTGATTAGCCATGAGTATTGAAATTGGTTTGGTTGAGATGCTTGGAGGGTGATTTGCCCTAATTTGGTTTTAGCTTGCAATCTAATGATGTTAGCTTGATTAATATGTTTTACAAGCTTAATAGAACATATTGAACCATGTGGTGAATTTTAAATCATGAATTGAACGTTATGATTGGTATGATGACTTGGATGATATTATGCACAAGATGGCTAAATTATTCTAAGTTGCATTGTTAATTAGTTTGTTGGGTTATATGAGTATATTGAACATTGGGATTGTGGTTTTGGGCGATAGTTATGAACGTAGGGGGTTGATGAAGCCTAAGCTTCTAATCCTTGAATTTTCGGAAAACTTAGATTGAACTCAACGGAGTTAACCTTTGGGTTAGTATGAATCCTAGGAACTATAATTTTAAGTCCTACGAATTTTGGGTAGAATTCATGGAGGTCGAGCCTCCGAAGTTTTGAAGTGTGTGAAGCACACTTGATTATGAGAGCTTATATGATTCTCGGTTATGATGTTTATGCTAGTTGTGGATGAATTACATGACTAGTTTGATAGTAGAGTGTTTACCTACTTGTTTTGAGCATATGAGTATATATTACTTGTGCTTGGGTTTTGAGTCAGCAGTGGAGTCGGTTTGGTTGAGTTTTGGTGGGACGATACATCGTCTTCACGAATTGTGAGATTCGTGATCGCGATGGATCGCCGTCGGGTTGCACACACCCTCCATCGATGGCCACGGTGGGGAAGTAGTTTATCTTAGTTGTAGTAATACACATGACTTTGATAACTATGGAACTCGAGCGGAGACTGTCTCGGGGACGTCGATATCTACGAGAGGGATATCGAGGGCACATAAAGGTTTTGCACGTGTTTTGCAGGAGCGACACGCGCGGAGGAATTTGGGTAATGGTATCATATCCCTTATACATGAATTGTTTCACAAGTGCTTAAGTGAATAACGTGCTTGGTGAATTGGATATGATATGATGTTTGTTTTGGTTTCTTACATGTTATACTTAATAGATAACATATGGATTAATGTTGTTAAGCATGTATGCTATCACATGAGTATTATTGGAATGTGGTTTTATGCCAAAGGTATAGATCATTATGGTTAAGTTTATATGCCTTGACATGAATATTATGGGAAGGCTATGTTATAACAATAACATGAATTCTTGTTGTTATGTTAATATGCTTTATCATGAATATTATTCGGATATGGCATTATGTTAAAAATCAAAAGCAAGATTACATGATCGTTAAGCATATAATTTCTGCAGACATGGATTTTAATGAAATGTTATACTACAATGATAACATGTTTTATTTATGTTGAGCATGGATGCCATAACATGATTTTTATATAAGGTTATTTCATGACGATAGCATGATGTGATTTATGATTGAGTATTATGCCATGATAGGAAGTTACGGTTAGTAACTTACTAAGTCATTGTGACTTACTTTTGTTGGTTGTGATTCCCTAGATCCGAGTCGTCGGCGGATCCAAGTAAATCGAAGGTTCGTTGGCAAGGAATTCTTTGGAAGGTTGCTTAGTTGTTGGTTTTGTTTTTGGTGAGGTCGTTGGGAAGATGAAGTTATGTAAACTTCATGATTGGGTAGCAAACCTTGATGTATTTGTAATGTTGTAATTATGTGGTTAGCCTATTCTTTTGGTAGCCAGGTGGTGGTTGTGCTTGTATATGTTAGTAGTTAAACTTTCATATATTTTTGGTTGTTAGTACATATAATTGTTAGTACTTATTTTTGTTGGTTTTAGTCGTGCTTGTGATTGAGTGGTGTTATGTTTAGCATGTTAAATTGCTAGTTTAATATGATGTTTGTTCTTAGACTTAGTTTAATGTTGGAGTTCGTGATAGTTTCGTAGATGACTTGGTTTATTTTATGCTTATTATTGAATTGCATAACGGGGAGTTTGTTCTACGTGCCCAATGTTGCGGCGGCGAGTCGAATTTTGGACCGAGAGATTTACTATCTCTTTGGTTGTTTTAGTTTGAGCTTGTTAGCTCGGGCGCCACTGCTATTATATTTTTGCTTCGCGTATGTTTTGAGTTGTCGGTTATTATACCCATTATTTGCTACTTGTTGTTGTTAATTGTTTCCTTGGCGGCGACCTTGGGATTTCGTCTTGGGATCGGTCGAGATCGTCACTGATTGGTATCGAGCTATGATTATAAATTTAGCTTTCAGTAGGGATAGGTTCCTTGGCTTTGGGGGTTGGTTTTGTGTGATTTATTATATCTTAATAGAGTTATAGCATGTTAAGATGTTTGAACTAGAATAGAGGTTAGCACTAGTAGAGGTGCCAATGTTGATATGTATAAGGTGGTACTAGTATCAATGATTGAGAGATCCACCGGAGAATTGGTGGCAAATATGATGATATTGTGAATTAATATTTAAGTGAAGATCACGAGAGTTAATGCATTGGAGTAGCACACAGTACCGAGATGAGACTAGGAAGACTCCATAAATTGTGAAAGAGTTAAGGATTAAGGATGAGGGTATTACGAGGCAATTTATCCCGATACGACTTGCGGATTTTCGAGAGAGGCGTGGTTTGTATTTATGAGAAAAAGTTAAATATTAAGGAGCACTGAGAGAGGACCTCGGGGATATTAAGGTTGATGATGTGGTTAGAGGGCCGTTAGTACCTCACAGGCGTAGGCAAATCAGTAGATTAATAGTAAGCGGAGTGATGCTTTTACCTAAAATCATAGATGAAAAGGTGATAATTTGTTATATAAATTTCGTTTGAGAAATAGGACACCGAGTGTAGGTGTTGGAACAATATGGTCGTGGTGGTGATCACATTAGAATGGATTGCCTTAAATTGAGGATTAATGACTCTAAGAGCGCTAATAGTCTAGTGACCCTTAGTGAAATGGTTATAGGCAGAGCTAGGGTTTGAGGTTGTATGCGTGCGTGGCGGTTGGCCATTGCGGAGTTTGAGACCTACCTTGGATAGGAGGTAATTCGATACGGATATTATGGTTGCTATGCTATTTGTTATGAGTGCACGTATCGGTATCTCATACGCATTGATACATACATTGCATTGTGTGTTGAGGATTAATATTTTTTGTTTCCTCGATTTATGGTTATTATTGAGGAGGATGTCGTATGGGATTGGTTTCTGGTTTTTGGTTGAAATTTTGACTCGTCGGTAGGCATGATCGATTGAAATAGGTAATACGGTTATGTAAGCCTATATGGATGGCGATGTTATACATATGTGAATATTGAATATGTGATAATGCTACTAGTGGTAAATACTAGTAGTGCGTTAAATTTGTATGCTTATAGAGATATGTGCAGTAAAATAATTGTACTTTGTTGTGTGATTTTATGCGAGTAGGGCCTTGGCTTGAATCAGCGAATGCGCAGTGGTTTTGAGATGGATTACAGTTATTACGAGGAAGTAAGTATACGTTAAATCGCGACTAATAAGGGTGTCGTTAGCGAGAGTTCCGTGTGTGTTTTTGCGAATCTTTGGACTAAGGTAATGAAAGATTTCTCGAGTTTTTGGCGGTTGTAGTACTAGAGTGAATGACACCTCTTTTACT
>JABEVN020004014.1:0-15952 GCA_013146195.2 Codonopsis lanceolata | reverse complement strand
TTCAAGCGGCCGCAAATATTGGGCACGTAGAACAAACTCCCCCGTTATGCAATTCAATAATAAGCATAATATATAAACCAAGTCATCGGCGAAACTACTCGCCGAACTCCAACATTAAACTAAGTCTAAGACTCTAGTCTAACAACTCAACGGCTAAAACATGCCTGAGAACAAACATCATTTTAAACTAGCAATTTAACATGCTAAACATAACACCAATTAACCACGCATCGACTAAAACCAACGGCGCCAACAAAATAAGTACTAACAATTATATGTACTAACAAACTTAAAATATATGAAAGTTTAACTACTAATATATAACAAGCACAACAACCACCGGTTGGCTACCAAAAAGAATAGGCTAACCACATAATTACAACATTACAAATACATAAAGGTTTGCTACCCAAACATGAAGTTTACATAACTTCATCTTCCCAACGACCTCACCAAAAACAAAACCAACAACTAAGTAGCAACCTTCCAAAAGAATTCCTTGCCAACGTAACCTTTCGATTTACTTGATCCATCGTGCGGCTCGGATCTAGGGAAAACAACCAACAAATAAAAAGTCACAATGACTTAGTAAGTTACTAACCATAACTTCCTACCATGGCATAATGCTCAATCATAAATATATCATGCTATTGTCATGAAATAACCTTATACAAAATCATGTTATGGCATCCATGCTCAACATTAAATAAATATGTTATCATCATAGTATAACATCTACCAAAAATCCATGTCAAGGCATATTAGTCTTAACAATAATAATTTATACCTTTGGCATAAAACAACATTCTCATAATATTCATGTGATAGCATACATGCTTAACAACATTAATCAATATGTTACCTATTAAGTATAACATGTAAGAAACCAACAAACATCATATCCAATTCACTAAGCACGTTATTCACTTAAGCACTTGTGAAACAATTCATATATAAGGGATATGATACCATTACCAAAATTCCTCGGCGTGTCGCTCCTAAAAAACACGTGCAAAACCCTTATGTGCCCTCGATATCCCTCTCGTAGATATCGACGTCCCCCGAGACGCGATCTCATTCGCTCGAGTTCCATAGTTATCAAAGTCATGTGTATTACTACAACTAAGATAAACTACTTCCCCACCGTGGCCATCGATGGAGGGGTGTGTGCAACCACGGCGATCCATCGCGATCACGAATCCCATAATTCGTGAAAACGATGTATCGTCCACCAAAGACTCAACCAAGCATCGACGCCAAGCGGTTGGACTCAAAACCCAAGCACAAGTAATATATACTCATATGCTCAAAACAAGTAGGTAAACACTCTACTATCAAACTAGTCATGCAATTCATTCACAACTAGCATAAACATCACAACCGAGAATCATATAAGCTCTCATAATCAAGTGTGCTTCACACACCAAAACTTCTTGGAGGCTCGACCTCCATGAATTCTACCCAAGATTCCATAGGACTTAAAATCATAGTTCTAGGATTCAAACTAACCCAAAGGTTAACTCAGTTGAGTTCAATCTAAGTTTTCCGAAAATTCAAGGAATAGAAGCTTAGGCTTCATCATCCCCCTACATTCATATCTATCGTCAAAACCATAAACCCGACGATCAATACCCTCACATAAACCCCACAAAATAATTAACAAGGTAACTTAGAACAACTTAGCCATCTTGGTTATAAATTTATTCAAGTCACCATACCAACAAATAATTTCCAATTTGCGATTAATTCACACAATATGGTTTAATATGCTCTACTAAACATATAAAACATTTTAATCATGCTCACATCAATAATTTTGCAAGCTAATCAAAATTAGGGCAAGACACCCTCCAAGCATCTCAACCAAACCAACATTAATCCACATTATCAACCAACATAAACAAGTTCAATAGGCTAGTTAGAGCATGAATTTTACAAGTATCATAGTCTCACATAGGCCAATCGAGTTCTATCATTCAATTGAAAACCTAGGGTTCATACATCTTCTATAACCCTAACAATGGCTTCCATTGACCTCAAATACCACGAATGGCTGTTTCCTAGGGTCAATGGAGCTCAAAAATCAAGGGAAGAGGTAGAAACTTACAATTTCAGCCTCTACAAAGCGCCCAAAAATCGAACTCAACGATGAAGCCGTTTCTTCTCACTCCGCTCTCTTCAATCTTGCGGGTTAGATGAAGAAGAAGACCCCCAGCAATGGCTTCCAAGCTTAGCCTCTTGAAGCCCTAGAATCGCCCCCCTTCAAGTCGTCACTTGCGCCTTGGCTGAAGTGCTCGCAGGAAACGCAAGAAGTCGCAACCTTCTGTCGAACTAATGAAGAGTGCGGCTGATTTGGGGTTTTATATGGGGGGATTAGTTCACTAATCAAATCACTAATTACCCCCTAATTCTCTTAATAGCTGATTAGGATTAGTATTAGGCTAATTAAGTGAGTTTAGGATAGGTTTAGTTTGGGTTTAATAGGCCAAAAGTTCGGACAGCGCACAACCGAACAACAAAATCCCGTAAGCTGATACAAGGACCTTGCGGTCGCTTGGCAAGAGGGTGATGCGACCGCATCACCTAGTTTCCAGCTATCCATGTTTTCTGCTTTCCTTGCTCGATCCCGGACTCTCCCGCATGCAATCCCGAGTCCTTCCAAGCCAAAAATGGTCTATAAATCAACCTTAATAACCTCCAAACAATAACCAAAGCAATCAAACCTCAAACCCCATCAAAACAAGGTCAAGAACTCAGGCAGAACTCTCCCGAACAATAACCGGAAAAGTCAAACTGAAAAGGGTTAACGCTAAAATCAAACTAGCAACCCAACCAACAATGCAACAAGCATCTAACCAACACCCAAGGCATGTTAATGATATAATAAATGCCTTCTAACAATTTTCCATGTGTTAATCACATAAAACGTAAACCCGAGATTCAACACATCTCGCGCAAGAAAAATGCATACATGCATCTCCAACAACGTCAATAACCATGCTATTGACTCTAAACATAACCGGGAGCTAAATGAACATATTCATGATGATTATAAGTGTATGAATTCATGCATAACACATGCATCAGATGTCTTTATTACATCTCAACGGCAATAGATTCTCAGGTTCAATTCCTCAATCTTTTAGAGTATACTTTTAGCCCTCACTGAATTGGACCTCAGCAATAACCAGTTCACAGGCCCATTCCCTGTTTCAGTTCTTTTAATCCCTAATCTACTCTACTTAGACCTCGGATTCAATTCTTTCTCAAGACCCATTCCCGAGGAAATATTCGACCGAAGACTCGATGCAATTTTTCTTAAAAACAATCAATTCGATGACCAAATCCCTTAGAATTTAATTGGGGAATTCCCCTGCTTCTGTGATCAATTTAGCAAACAACATGCTTACAGGGGATATGCCGTTTAGCTTAGGGTACATGAGTCCCAAATTGAAGGAAATTTTGCTACTGAACAATCAGTTGAATGGTTGTATTCCTCAGGGTGTTGGGTTATGGTCAGATTTGCAAGTGTTTGATGTGAGCTTTAATTCATTGATGGGTCATTTGCCAGACTCGGTTTCGTGTTTGGAAGACATTGAAGTCCTGAATTTGGTTCACAATAAGCAGGAGAATTGCGGAGTTGGTGCATTCACCGAGGAGTGCATTGAATTTGACAGTGGCTTACAATTTCTTCTCTGGGTTTAGCCAAGAATGTGCTAATTTGTATTATAGAAATGTAGGGTTTGATTTTGCTTTGAATTATATACCAGGGAGGCAAATGCAGAGACCAGAGAGAGAGAGAGACGAGGTAGAAGACGAAATGATGTAGAAGGTTTCACAAGCTTCAGATTCTATATAATTAGGTTGGAAAAGACAATTTTGTCCGGCACGTGTATGAACATGTGCCACTTAACGTACCTTTGTTAACGGCAAGTGACGGGAGGGGGCACTATGGGACAAATGGAAACATCAGGCATGAACTTGGGAAAAATTTAACGTTGGGGGGCATTATGAGATTGGGTGGTTACTTTGGGGTGATTTTCATATTTTGGCCTTTAAATTTCAATGCCAAAGAAAGCCAAGAAAAAGTTGAAAATATCAACCTTAGGTATGTATCATTTTTCCTTAGTCTAAAAATTATTATGTTTTGGAGTATCATCAACACAACTATAGATTTGATCTTATGTGACAAATTTTACCCTTTCATTCACATATAATTAAAAGAGACTTCTTCAATATAATTGTGAATTTGATCTTAAAAAATGTGGGTTCCACCATTAAATAGAAATTTGAGGGAAAAAAATAAAAAATAAAAGAAAATAGAATATATCCTCAACTAAAATATAAAAATTGACAGTCTTAGTAAAATTTATTTAAAAATTACTTGACACGTCATATCTGTAACCCTCAATCCTCATCGATAGTTGCATTAAATAGTTTTTTTTTCCTTCAAAGAAGTTGTAAATTCTACGTGTCACTCTGTTGTTGATTCACATAAACACAAGTACATCAATATATAAAGCCTTACTCTAGCTAAGATGATTGTGCATTATCAGAGCCTTACTCTGCCCAATTTAATTAAAATAAAGAAAATAATACAAAGAGAGAGGGGGATTTGCATGTTTGTCTGCAACACAATAGCACTTCTCAATAATTAAAAAATAATAATGTAATCTCTAGTAATTACCTATTATTACAAACTTATAATAGCTTAATTAAAAACGTTTAAATTAGAAAGAAGAAGAATTGTACATGCATTTGCACGTGCTATGTATACTATTAGTTTTCCTAGTATACCACAACTCTAAATTAGTGATGCCTCCCACATTTTTTATGATACGTTTGAAAGCTTTTATATGAGACACCTTAGGGTTGACTTGGTACCTAGCATAAAGGCAAACGCTGTAGATGATATTAGGGTGACAAGTAGTTAAATACAATAAACTCCCTATTATGCTTCTAAACAAAATATGGGATGACTGATTAGGGTTTTTAAATGTAAAACACCTTGAAGATTAAATTTCTTCACCGAGTCATATGCATTCTTAGCTTGAGATATGAACATCTTGTCACTCACTAAATTTCCCAAGGTCTTATTTTTGGAAATTCATATTCCAAAAACCTTGCCGAATTAGGGTTTAGGAACCAAATAATACACAATTTCCCAAAAATATTTTTATAAGAAAAAAATGATCAAGTTCCTTTTTCGTGGCATTTATCATCAATTCATCTTTTAAGGTCTCAACCACAATTTTATGCTTCACATTGGAAACAAAACAAGAGTTTTTTTTTTAACCTTTGTGCAATTAGATGAAATGCACACAAACCTTACGATTTTGTGGTAAGTCACATTACTTTTTTTCCTCTTTTTCATCAAATCATGCACACTACCATGAACCTGTGAAATGCTTAGAACAATCTTTGCTACAATCAATAGCAATTTCCCTATTAGTTTCACTAACAATTTTAGTTTTCGAATCTGTCTTGGCAGTTCCTGATGTACCAGTCAATGTTGCAACATCGGGTACTACATTGACAATTTGACATTTTTTAGAATTCGACTCTCTAATATCAGAATCAGGACTTCCAGATTCGGAGGTACAAATTTATGGAAGTGCATCAAGGCATGTCATGTTAGAGCTAAAACAAATGTCTCTGTTACCAACCAAGTAACGGTTTTCAAATGATCTCATTCCTGCAAGCACACACTTGTTAACATTATCAAAAACTTCACATGAAGTTTTATCTTCACATGGAAGTAATCATCACATAATTGACTAATAGTAATGAGATTGACTTTGAAGCCATCAACATGATACACATTTGTGAGTTTAGGCAACCCCTCAACATTGAGTGTTCCTTTTCCCACAATCTTACCTTTTGTACCACCACCATAGATAACACTACCTTCATTGCAAATTGTGTAATATGTCAAGTTTTTACTAGTACCTGTCATGTGGCAAGAACAACCGTTATCAAAATACCAAGTACTTGTGGCTTGAGATTTGAAAAATGTTAATGTAACTTGATAGTTCAAATCAGATTTAGGAACCCAAACAAATCTGAAGGGTTTCTGCACATGAGGAAGAGACTGTTTCAGTGGATGATGCTCCGGATGTTTTTGCCAATGTGATTCCGGATGTTGCATCATTTGATACTTCATCATGTTCTGGACAAGTTTTGGATTTCCACCCGAATTCTTTGCAAGATCAACCTTTCTTTTATGACAAAAGGGCCTGACCTGGTTCAAAATAGTAGTGACAAATTGATCAATGTATTTTATACGTCGATTTTATATACTCCTACGACTTAAATTATGCTATTTAACGAGACTTTTGTTTACTAATATATGTTTTCGGTGAGTTTGTAAGTTTCAGGGTTATTAGTGAAAATACGCAAAACTCCAGGGTTTTAAGTGCAAATTTCAAGAAGGGCCAAAATGGAAAAATGAAGAAACAAAGAAAGCTGTCAACACTGGACACCTTGCGGACGCAAGGTAGGCAATACGGGTCACAAAAGGCTCAAGTCAAGAATTCCAAGGCCGGACATACTGGAGACCTTGCGGACGCAAGGTATCCAGCACCTTGCGACCGCAAGGTGGTCAGAATGCGACTTATTCGGATTTTCACACAGTCATTTGATCCAATTACAACTCCCGAGTATATATAGAAGCCAGATGCCGAGCCAAAGGATAAGGAGGATGGCTGGAAGCTCTCTTTAATAGATTTTAGGTAGTTTTTAGATTGTATAACATAGTTAGATTCTGTAATTTCAAGTATTGAAGATCAAATCATGTATCTGATCATCTCCATGTGCTGTTCATTGTCTATGATGAACTAAATCATCCATAATCTAGGAGGTGGGAGGTAAGTTGTATCAAATTTATGTTTTGATTATATATATATTCATTCAATGCTTGTTGATTGTGTTGTTTATCAACCCCTATATTATTTTGCTTTGAACAAATGAATGTAATCGCAAATAATAAAGGCTTAGAGGTGCGGATAACTGCATGACCAAGTGCATATGTCGTACACTGGCTCACCAACACAATAAATTGGACGTATCGATGCATGAGAGTGATAAGTTAGGACCAGGTTCTTACATGATCTAGGTGACAGATAGATTGATAGTTCCTATGCTTAGGATATAGAATGGATGAATTTTGCGGGGATGGAGGCTGAATCAATTGTTCAACAGACTATATCTATTTTTAGTGAACGAACCCAAGACATTGAATGGCATTATTATGAATTAAACATAAAGGAGATATAAGTGAAACCCAGAATCCTAGATTGCCACCCACCATAAGATCTTCATATCTGTTATTACTGTCTAATTAGTTAAACATCTATAAATTGTAGTTTATAGTAGAATTACACATAAAAACCCCCTTTAGATTAATAATTTGCTATCAATAATTGCACTGTTCGTGATCACTTGTCTCTGTGGGTTCGACCCTTGCTTCCAATACTATTCTATAATAGTCTTGTTCACTTGTAAGGAAAAAGATTAATTAAAACATCGATCAAGTTTTTGGTGCCGTTGCCGGGGACAAGCTAGTTCACGTAGTTAATTTGTTGGTAGCGTAGTTTTTAATTTAATTTAGTTTTTAGTTTAATTTTCAGTTTTCATAAAAATAAAAAAATAATAATACAAATTTTTTTTTATTTTAATAGTTAGTTGTTTTTAAATTGCTTTAAATTATTTTTTTATGCACGGTCGTAGATCTTTAAATCCTAAATTGGTAGACTTAAATCAAGATATAAATATTGTTAGAAGAAATCAAGAAGTTCTTGAAAATCTAGCTCCCGAGTTTGATAATCAAGACCAATTGAATCAAGAGGATCCTCTGGTTGATCCTACAATGCAAGAGAATAACAATAATCTTAATCCTGAAAACCTAGTTGACCCAGTCAATAGGAATCAAAGAGAAGAAGAGCCTGCAAGAAGAAATATGGAAGTAGTGATAAATCAAAGAACTATTAATGACTTTAGTAGACCTTTGTTGATTCCTATGATTAGATTTGGTTGAGTCATCTTCTGGTTCTATTGTACAGTAGGCTAAAAGGTCTGCGTACCGATTAGTGTGGCAACTGTCTTAGAATCATTTTATTTAGAATAGTTTCTAAGTGTTAGTTCTTAGGCGCGAAACAACAAGCTTCTACAGCAGCCCTTGAAGAACCAGCAGACTTTGAAGTCTGCTCAAATACCGGAAAATCAAAATTGGCCAAAATCAAGAAACAATGACACGTGTACACCTATTTAGATATTCTTGAAAATATCTAATCATCATGTCTTCACCAGATTATTTTTTTTTAAGAAGTCAACTCTGCATGATGACAATTCGGGCGCATCTGAAATCTGAAGACATTACCGTTTTGGCTAAGAAGACTTTCCAAGGCGCAAAGCTTGCATTCGAAACATTACTCGTTTAGTAATGTCTTCTCGCACCTTGCATCTCGATGGCTGTTTCTTCACCCAAAGCGCCGAATTGCATTCAATGCAAAGGAACGTTGGACTGATTTATCTCTGATTTTAATCCAACGGTCAAAAGATCTCTTCCTGGTATATATTCAAGTGTTGAAGATCTAAAAACAACTCTTGCGCATTAAAAACTCTCAAGCTTCATCTTCATCACTCAAGCATTCAAGAGATCAAAGGACAAGGGCTAACACTTCACCAAACTTTCTGAAGCTGCAGATCTGCCATCTTAAATTCTCTCTCAGCTTCATTCTGTTTGTCTTTAAACTGTTCTTTTAATTCTGCACGTGTGGAGAACAATTGTTCATTGATTGTCTCTCTCACCTTTATACACTTGGTTAAAAACTCATTTTGTACACGATCCATTAGAGATCTACATCATAAACCTAGTGGATAAACAAGTGCACTTTTAAAATCCAAAGCTAACCACTTTGGTAGTGGATGTAGTACTATTCACAGTACGAACCACTTCAAATTCATGTGTACTGTCTGAACTGTTCTTATTACTCCTCTTAACTGCTTGTGTTTAACAGTTACAGTTTCTGCACTACCTTAACAGCAGTCCTGCTAATCCTTAATATATTCTGTTTCCGCTGCCTTAACATTTCTTCTTCAAACTTTCTAAAATCTTTAAGAAGCATTCTTAGAAGAAAAGTTTTTAAAACCTTATCTAGGCTATTCAACCCCCCCCCCTTCTAGCCTAGATTGAGCCTACTTCGGGACCAACAATTGGTATCAGAGCTTAATTCTTTGAAAAATCATTTTTCCAAGATTAACGTCTTGAGAATAGATCCTATGGCTCACTATATGCTGCCTACTTCAAACACCAGCCACGTTCCATTATTGGACGAAGGCCATTTCGAAGTATGGAAAGACAAGGTTATGAGATATATGAATTCTATTGACAATCGGTTGTGGCAATGTGTTCTAACAGGTCCATATATTCCAATGAAGCCCAACCTACTTGCTGAAGTAGCCAGTGGTCCTCCGGAAATACCTAAATCTATGAACGAATGGACAGACGAAGAAAGGAGGCTTGTTGAACTCGATAGCAAGGCCATTCATATTATATCCAGCTCCGTCGACACAAGCACATATCAACAGATCATCAGATGCAAAACTGCCAAGGAAATGTGGGAAGCCTTGGTGGAATATCTTGAAGGAGATCTACCCACAAGGGACAACAGAAAGTACAACTATATTCAACAATTCGACTCATTCAGAAAAGATCCTAAGGAGACTCTACGGCAAGCCTACGACAGATTTTGTGAGGTAGTAAATAGTTGTTACTCTTTAGGAAAAGAATATAGTGTTAAAGAAGTAAATATGAGATTTTTAGCTTCTTTAGGAAGTTTGTGGCATGTTAAAACCACTGCAATAAAAGAGTCCAAAGACTTAAACTCCATGCATCTCAGAAGTTTGTATGCGAGTTTAACAGTCTATGAGCAAGAATTACTTCAAGCTCAAGAACAGGACAAACATTTTAAACTTCCTTCCTTTTCTGCCATCTCTCAGGAAATTCCTGTTCAAGAAAGTAAACCATCTACTTCTTCTTCAAATGAGAATGAAATTCTCTCTGACGAGCAATTTGCTATGTTCGTTAAGAAGTTTCAAAAGTTCTCAAAATTTAATAAAAAGAAAGAAGCAAACCAGCAGACTTTCAGAAAGACTGCTGAGAACTCACACAATAATGAGTTAGTTTGCTACAATTGCAGGAAACCTGGTCACTTTGCTTCTAAATGTCCCAAGCCTAAATATGAAGCCTATAAAAGGAGACCTTCTAAATCATTTTCTAAACATAGAGGTCTTCTGGCTGAGGACTTAGAAGAAAACCATGTAGCCACTTGGTTTGAAACTGACTCTGACGAGGATGATAGTGATGACTCACCTGAGCAGGCACACATTTGTCTTGTTGCTCTAGAGTCACCTCCCACCTATGACTCAGACAGTGATGTTAAATATTCTCCTTTTCAAGCTAACATTGAACAAGCTTCTGAAGAGCCTTCAAAAGAAGAAATCCTCAAGGATGCTCAAGACATGCTAGAGGAATTCAATGAATTCAGAAAGGCATATGTTAAGTTAGCTAAAAGTCATGAGAAGCTGGGAACTGAGAAATCTATGCTGGAAGCCGAGTTAAAAACTCTTCATGGAATCCAGCAGGAAAGTATCAAGTTAAAAGAAGAGAACAAGTTTCTAAATGAAAAGGTTGCTTGTCTTATCGATCACGCCAAAGAGTTATCCGCCGAGAAAGAAGAGTTGCAAAAAACCATTAACTCATGGAATAACTCAACGGCAGTCTTTGATCAAATTCTTGGAGATCAGAAGCCCTTAACAGATAAATCTGGGCTAGGATTCTCTGAAAATACTTCGAGCGCAACCTCTGAACAAGAAAATGAACATTTTACAGTGAATAGTAATATTCCTGCACGATATCAGAAACCTAACAAGGGTAAAGAAGGAATTGGTTATACTGCTACTCCTTATAAATACCCTAAGGTTCAAATTATCAAAAACGGTGAAGCTTTGAAAGCAAAGGAATCATCTGCTGGAGATAAATCTGTTAAAGGAGGTACAGACTTACATCAGCCCTCCACCAGCACTACTGTGAAAGCAAAGGCTGCTGTTTCAGGGTCTATGAAAAGTCTGCTCAAACCTATCAGATTCATCAACAGTACTACAGATGGTGCTACTGCTGCAAAGGATGTTGACATCAAGCGTAAAGGCAAAATGCATGAGGTATCAAAGTCTGCTACCAGCAAACATTCTTCTACGAAAGTTAAGACCGCTGTATACAGACTTAAGAAGCCTCATACAGAAGCCTCTATGCCTGCTGTTAACAAAACTATTAACTCAAAAGCTGCTGTTAAGAACAATGTTCAAAAATCTTCCAAGACCCAGCATGATCATGTAGATTTCTGTAATTTTCATCACTGCACGTTTTGTAAGTGTCTTGGCCACTTGGTCCATGAATGTCTGCTTTGAAATCCATCATGAAGCTTCTTTGGATCCCCTATTCAAAAATCGAGGCAAGTATGGGTTCCAAAAACACGCTAACCATTTGGACCCATAAAGAAAATAAAAGGGGACCATGATTTTCTTACCTCTACATCTCAGGTGTGCTTCATGGCTAATTCCAGTTCAGAAAAGAAAGATGTGTGGTATCTAGATAGCGGTTGCTCAAGGCACATGACAGGAGAATCATGCCTTCTCTCTAATATTTACGAGGCGAGAAGGCCTCGG
This sequence comes from Codonopsis lanceolata, assembly GCA_013146195.2. Classification (NCBI taxonomy): domain Eukaryota; kingdom Viridiplantae; phylum Streptophyta; class Magnoliopsida; order Asterales; family Campanulaceae; genus Codonopsis; species Codonopsis lanceolata. Next base: position 4,228 of record JABEVN020004014.1, on the reverse strand, counting down.
TCGGTCATCTTCGGAGACAATGCTAAAGGAAGAACAATTGGCTATGGATCCATCATTAGAAATCTCTCCATCGGAAAAGTCTCTCTAGTAGAAGGCTTGAAACACAATCTCACAGTATTTTCAGTCAGTGACAAAGGGCTTATATGTCAATTCTCCTCAAACAGATGTGATATCAAGGATCCAGTCTCTTGCTCAACCTCAGTTACTGGTCACAGACAAGGAAATGTCTATGTGATAGACTTGAATGCCTACGGCAAGACTGCTAATCTATGTCTCGTAGCAAACTCTGCTCAAGACAAAAGCTGGCTATGGCATAAAAGACTCAGTCATTTGAACTTCAAACATCTAGCCAAGCTATCCAAAGAAGGTCTAGTCAAAGGATTGCCAAAGGTCTCTGTGACCATGATCGTTCGATGCAAGCATGCCAGCGGGAAAGCTCTCAAAACATCATTCAAAAGCAAACCGGGACTCTCAACGACAAGACCTCTACAAGCTATTTGCACATGGATCTCTTCGGACCGGTCACTACTATTAGTTATGGTGGTTTCGAGATACACGCTAGTAGTAGTGGATGATTATACAAGATACACTTGGGCAGAGATGATGTCCTCTAAAGATCACACATACGATCTTCTTACGGCTATTCGGAAGATTGCAAACACAAAAACTTCGATGAAATCGGTGATGTTCGTTCGGACAATGGCTTGAGTTCACCAATAATGGAATAGCAAAATCTTGTGATGATCACGGTATTGGGCACAACTTCTCTGTAAGAACACCACAGCAAAAGCGGCGTCTTCTTTGAAAGGAAGAAACAGAACACTTATTGAAGGCTAAAACTATGCTTCTTTGAAGCAAAGTTGCCCAAACATACAGGCGAGTAATCAATACACACTGCTTCACTCGGAACAGATCATTGATCAACAAATTTCACGGTAAAACACCCTATGAACTTTGGAGAGGTAAAACCCCAAACATTGGATTTTTAAAATCTTCGGTGGTATAAATGCTTTGTAGTCTACAATGGCAATGATTATAGAGGCAAATTTGATCATAAAGCCGATGAAGGTGTATTTTGGGTTATGCCTTACACTCCAAAGCTTACAGGTTTACACTCCAAAGCTTGGGGTTTTCAACAAGCGTTTATTAAAAATAGTTGAATACATTCATGTCTCATTTGATGAATTTGATTTATTAGAGCCACATGTGGCTCCAAATGTTCTTGATGACTTTGTTGATGTTGAGGCAGTACATCCCAACCATCAACCTCTAGTATACCTAATCCTTCACCGGCAACTCAATCAAACATTCGACCATCACTTCTTGACAAGCGGGTCACGAAAGACTTCAACCTGCTCAAGAAAACCCGAATCAAGAACCTTTTGTTTCTCAACTTGAAAATTCTATTCCTCAACTCACCTATGAGCCAAATTAGAACACAACTCTCATCAAACCACGGTGATCTTCCCTATAGCCCTCCTTACGAACCTTGTCATGAAGAAACAGCGACAACTCATCACATTCTTCTTTGTCACAAGAACATGCAAAGACCATCCGATCTCTCAAATCATTGGTGACATTCATGTTGGAGTGCGGACGAGAAAGATCTTCAAAAATGAATGTATGTTACGTCTTTGCATTTGTATCGGAAGAAGAAGAGCGAAAGAAGGTCGAAGAAGCTCTTCAAGATCCAAGTTGGTGGAAGCCATGCAAGAAGAACTTCAACAATTTGAGCGATGTCAAGTATGGAAGCTAGTTCCAAAGCCTGCGATCATCTTGTCATTGGCACAAAATGGGTGTTGAAACAAGAAAGATGAGGATGGAACATAGTGAGGAACAAAGCAAGACTTGTTGCACAAGGATATCGCCAAGAAGAAGGAATCGACTATGATGAAACATTCGCTCTGTAGCAAGATTGGAAGCTATCGAATTTTCTTAGCCTATGCTACATACAAAGACTTTGTCTTTGTACCAAATGGATGTCAAAAGCGCGTTTCTTAATGGTGATCTTCAAGAAACAGTCTACGTTGCTCAACCTCCAGGCTTTGTAGAAAAAGGAAAAGAAACTCATGTTTACAAGCTTAAGAAGGCTCTCTATGGTCTTAAGCAAGCTCCTCGAGCACAGTATGAAACCCTCTCTAAATTCTTGGTTGAACAAGGATTAGATGCGAGGAAAGATAGACACCACTCTCTTTATTCTCAAGCCTGAAAGGACATTCTCTGTTTAGTACTGATTTCGTTGATGATATCATTTTCGGATCCACTGAAATGAGAAGGCTGTGTAGCGATTTGAAAGCAGCTTATGACGAGGCAAGTTTCAAATGAGTATGATGGGAGAACTCACATTCTTCTTGGGTCTTCAAATTCAACAGTCCAACAAAGGAATATTCATCAGCCAATCCAAGTATGCTAAAGATCTAGTCAAGAAATTTGGATTGGAGCGGCAAACACATTTGATACTCGATGGTACGCTAAATGCAAACTTACAAAGGACTTACAAGGAAGAAAGTTGATATCACCTCACTATAGGGGATAATTGGATCTCTGCTCTACCTCACATGACGCCAGACCCGATATAGTATATCTTTGTTGGGGTGTGTGCTAGATTTCAAGCGAGACCACTCGTGAGTCACATCTTCTTGCTGCCAAAGAATCATCAAATGCGTATCGGATACCACCAACTTAGGTATCACGGTATCCTAGAATCATCTTTCAACTTGGTTGGATACTCGGGCAACTATCTTTGGATGCCAAATTGAGGAGAAAAGCACTAGTGGAACTTGTCAATTTCTAGGAGGCAGAACTTCGTCTCTTGGGCTAGCAAGAAACAAGCATCGGTCTCAAACTCCACCTTGAGCCGAGAATACATAGGCTGTTTGGTATTGCTGGCATCAGCTGCTTTGGATCAAGCAGCGGTTAGTAGACTACGACATCAAAGTAGCGGCTGCCCAATCATGTGTGATAACACCTCGGCAATCTCTATCACATACAATCAGTGATGCATTCCAAGACAAAGCATATCGATGTTCGATATCACTTTCTAAGGGACAATGTAGAAAAGAAACATTAGCATGAAGTATATCTCAACGGACCATCAACTAGCGGACATATTCACCAAAGCTCTAGAAGCCGGGTTTGCTTATCTAAGGGAGAGCTTGGTATGCTTGACTAGCTTAAATTTTATCTAAAATTAACTTTTCATTATAATATGTAACATTTCCAAAATAATGTTTCTTAAATTTATTTTTAAGCGAGACTTGAAAATTTATTTTAAGCGGACTTGCAAATTTATCTTAAGCGGACTTATTACTTTCAAATATTTTAAATCAAGAATTTCTAAAGTCATTGAAAGAAAAAATCGTTTTTCTAAACTATAACTTTGAGAGGGAGGCTTATGCAAATTTTTGAGGGACTAGTTTAATTGGTTGAGTGAATATCTGAAAAGGCACTTTTCTTTTTCCTAAAAGCCGTCATTCATTAAGTCTTGTCATCTAAAGCGTCGGACTTAATGGCGATTCACAAGTCTCTATGGTGATGGCACGCCCCTTTATAAACCCTCAACCGCCAAAAGTTCTTTTTTTACCAAAGCTGTCTCTTTCTATTTCTCTCTCTCTCAAGTTTCTTCTCTAAAAATTTTACGCTTCCTTCTTTTGTTCGTTAGTTGATTACTTAGCGATTCACGTCACTTACTTCTTCTTCTTCTACGCAAATCTTGAAAATGGTAAGAAATTTCGAACCCTAACTTCATAATCTCGATACAAGTTAAGTATACTATCTCTCATCATATAGTTACGCCATTGTTGATTGTTCATTATGCTGTTAACTTCATAGCTGTTAAATCTTGATTTTTCTTTGTTCATACCTTATTATTAAATGTTCTTGAGCCCACGATTTCGGTATTTTGAGTTACATTTGCAATAAAGCATTCTATGAGTTGTCGAGACACTTTTAGGGCTTATATGCTTATGCGTTATATCTGAATAATTGCGATTTTTGCCTAATTTTTAAAATGCTGGGGCGGGTCCTTCTTACATCTGCTTTGTTCTGGCAAGTTCTTCGAGAATCAACCATTGAGATTCTACTACTTGCCCCCAACTATATCACCGGGGATGTGCATTGACTGCGAACCTACATTCGTGCTTATGCCTTTGGGGTTAAGATAGTGGGCGGCTTGAACGGTCAGGCGTGCGCCTTGTTCATGTTGGAGGATGGAGACTTCGGTTATCTA
>JABEVN020004013.1:0-15940 GCA_013146195.2 Codonopsis lanceolata | reverse complement strand
AAATTAAAATATGGGCAAAGGCAACTATCATAATTTGACATTACGTGTGATTCTCAGATAAGATCACTAGTACTTAATAATCCTAACATTAAGACATCAATTTGTTTTTGTGATACTTAAGCCAAAATGTTGGCTCTTTTTCAGGCTTTAGTGGATTGCATGTCATAAGGGAATTTGTAATTTGGCCCTAAAATAACTATACACGGAAAACAGAAATCGGGAATATTGCTATAACTTAAGATCTTTTTTCAATTAAGCAATGCAATACTGGTCCAGGCATGTATCTATTTTCCTCACCTCTAGGAAGCCGGCAGAAATAGCACCGTCATTCTCTGAAGCAGTGAGCTCCGAGTCAACATTTTCAAGACCCCTAGACACTGCTTGCATTTCTTCGGCCAATGACTTCAATTGTATCTAACCATTTGTTTGAACACCAAGAGGATGGAACAAAGAGGAAAGTTTAGGAGTCAGCCATTAAAGATCAATACAATGAGCTACAGAAACTCCACCAAAGAATCCTACTTTCTGACGTATTCACATACCGTTGAGGCAGCTTCTAGGTGAACAAGATCCTCATCAAAATCCAGTAACTCTGGCATCTTCTCCACAAGAAGCTTATGAAATAAATAAGATTGGCTTCAGTTCACAAGTATTCAAAAGAAGACACAATATAAATCGCAGATAAAGCATCATGTCTCAGATATACATGAAGAATCATAAGAAATGAGAAAATATGAAAACAGACGAACTGAAATAGCAACTTCGAGCAATGCTTATGCAGACAGAGATAGAACCAAAACTTCAATAATTTTTGAGCTGGTGGAAGAAACAATAAATGCAAAAAAGGAAGTTTATTAAATATCATTTATGAAATATAATTAGAGCTAATTACAGCAAACGCCCCCTGAACTATTTCGGATTACCAGGTTGTACCCCTAAATATTTTTACCCAACAGGAACGAACTATTGACCCGATATTTGAGTATAATGCAGTTAGCTCTGTTGCGGATGGTCATATTGGAAATTAACCATGGGTTTACGGTTTGAATCTAGGGTTAATCGCACCATTGGTCCCTTGACTTTGGGCCATTCTCATCATTAGTCCCTTCAGAAATTTTTTATACTTTTGGGTCCTAAAAGTTTCAAATTTTCACAAACTTGGTCCTCTTGATGGATGCCTTTAGAATCATTCCGTTAAATACCCATGTGCCGCACACTGGAGTTTGGGTTAGGGCTAAACTTAAATTTCTTACACCTCTTAATAAAATCCTCTCACTCGCTCTCATCTGCCATTGTCTTCCCCATCCTATTCCCTTATCTTTCTCTCACTTGCTCTCTTCTATCTATCTCCACCACCATAGTCCTCCACCAGCCATTGCTTCAACTCTTTCCCCACTACTACCACCCACCCACCCAATCCCCCTCGATCCACCCCTCTTCAACTTCGATTCCACCTCTAGTACCACACTACCACTATAGTCGCAAAGAATAGGGAATTCCATTTTAGGATAGGGAGGAGAGAGGCTGAGGAGAGCGATTAGGGAACGCGACGATATGATGGAGGGGTGTTGGAAATTCCATTTTAGCCCTTACCCAAATGCATGTGAGCGGCACATAGGGTACTTAACAATATTTTTCTAACGACATCCATCAAAAGGACCAAGGCTATGAAATTTTGAAAGTTTTAGGACCCAAAAGTTACTAAAATTTCTTAAGGGACTAATGGAGAGAATGACCCAAAGTCAAGGGAACCTGTAGTGCGATTAACCCTTGAATCTAATAGATTTTGGGTATTGCTGGTGTGGCGCATGCCATTAGCTATGTTGCGGATGGTCAGGATTCAGTCAGACAGGCAGAAAAGAAAGGTGCTTCCCCATACTTACGTTTCTCAAAAACTAGCCTCTTCTATATTCCTAATTTAAAATTTTGTGGGCCAAAAGATTGTTGTCTTGTATGTTACCTATCTATGTATTTACTGAGCATCCATATAAGTTTTAGCTGTCAGTTGGATTGGATTCTGGAATTGGTGCACGCATATTATTACTTGCCTCACCTCGCTCCATTTAAATACATTTCAGTAAATGCTTCTTTTTGTGTGTGTATATGTTGGAGGGAGGTGGTGAAAATCTGAGAGAGGAGAAGGGGGAGTCACAATTTACCAGAATCCAAGCCTCAGTTTCTACTTGTTGGTTCTACTTGATTTTTAGGCTACAGAAATCATTCAATAAATTTTCTAGAAAATATCTTTGTGTGATTGGACAAAACGCCCTATTTTGTTGTCACACAAAGTATATTTCGATTTGATTGCATATTAAACTTAAAAAATGTATATTAGTAGTCATACAGTATTTGTAAACACCATGTGCAAGGTCACATGCTTAATTTCTGTTAATTCTTAACCCAGACATTAACCAGATGGAGTGTAGTGTCAATTAGTGATAGTATAACAGGACTTACTGTTGGGTAAAAAGGTTTAGGGGTACAACCCAGCAATCCGAAATAGTTTCGCGTTTTCTGTAATTTACTCAACTAATTATGATATCTACATAGTGCACAGAAGATAAAATAAGAGAGGAAGGAACAACCAAGATTAACTTATTTTTTCTTTTTGATAAGAACAACCAAGATTAACTTAACACTGATTCAAACTGAAACTCAATAAGGATTTTACAATTAAGAGTTTTGACAAGTGTACCTTGCATAGATAATGCATCAATGTCACTTTGCTGTTCCTTGAACGAGTCTCGGACAATTTCAGAAGGGAATCCAATCTAAATCCAAGGGCAGATCCTGCAACACATATTAAAGTAATTAAACACAGATTTTTGAAACGCAGAAACGAACCATAACTTTGGAGTCCCTTCAGTATAAACCATTATGCAGATAACAATGCTTGAACTATAGGAAGTGGTACCTCGAGCAGTGCCCTGATTTAATGCATTTCCAAGATAGAGAATTATTTTCATTATCTGACGCAATTTTGTGGATTCCTTTACCTGCAACAGCAATTAAGTAGGCTGATAGATAGCACAAATTCTTTTGGACTCCTTGCCAGCTGATCCCAAGTAGTTGGAACAAGGCTTAGTTGAGAGAGGAGTACTAAAAATTCAAGAATCCTAATCACCAAAGTACCTCTCTAGAAGCATCATTGATTGCACTCAGATTATGTCTCAAGTCATTCACCTGAAAATTTAAAGAATTTAAGCATAAGCAGCCAAAAGTAATACTATCAGTCTTCACGGTCGAACAAAATAGATACGAAGACCAAAATAATATACCTGACTAGAAAATAGCATCTTGAAACATAATACTTCTAACTTCAAATCAACTCGTGGAACCTTCATCAACTCCATAAAAAACTGAAAAGCAATGACCAAAGCTTGGCATATAAGAAAATACACTCCACAGTAAATTCAATCTTGATTGACACTGAAATAATACCTGTTCACATTTTCCAAGCATTTCCTTGTCCCCTTCATAGCCCTGAAACAAAAGGAATGTTAAGAAACACTATTTAGAAAATGTACAGAGAAGGAAAACATTATCCGGAGGAGTGACATTATCAACTAGTCTGTTCCAAATCGAAGAAATTGTCACACCCCAAGAAACAGACATTACGGCTAATGCTGACTTGCAGATTAGCCATAATGAAGTCTTCAGAATGAAATTTTTCATCCCTATCAGCAAATCTTCCATTGAGCCACAGAGCCATTTGTTATTGTGTTAACACCAGTAAATTTTCTTTTGGCTCTTTTGCAATTGAAAAGCACCATCAAACTTGAATCATACACTCTTTAAGCATCAGTTTTCATCGAAGATAAGGTCATTGCACTGATCTTGTCCCACTCATGATAGACCGTACTCCCAGTTGCTTAGTAGTACTTAGATGTCTATTCTCTATTTTTTAGTGTTAGCACCATAATATATACCTGTATTCTCATTTTATACATACTAGTAAGGTTCACGTGCATCGCACGTGATGTTAATGGTTTTTTAAAGTGATTTGCTAGTCCCTTCACTTTTCTGCTTGCTTTTAATTATTAGATTTTTTTTGTATTTTAATCTTTTATAGTTTTTTAGACTTATAAATTGTGTTGTGTGATTTTTCGATACTTTGTTTTTCAGTCATTTATAATGTATGCTTTTACTTATTATATAGAAACTTATCCTACACATTTGTCTTTTTTATTTGTTATTTTTAAATCTCTTTTTTTAATGCGAAACATGAATTCATTCACTTTTATCGGTGTCTAAATTGAAAACAATTCAAACTTACTATCTTAGATAAGCACATTGTTGTTGAAGACTTTGTTTATGTCGTTTCTGAAATGTATGACTCTCTTTAGAGAATAATAAATTGTGTTATAGAAATAAAACTCACAACCCTAAAGTATATACTTGCACTCTAAAATACAAAATTCCCCCAAAGTATCTATAAAGTCTCACTTTACCACCCAACCTAAGTTTTACGTTATTTTCATATCTCATTTTATAACTTTTTTTCTAGATTGCCCCCTAGCCACTACGAAGATTACCAATCTGAAGTTAAGGTGCACATGATATTTCACGTGTAAAGCATTTTGGTCATTTTTTGACAATGCTTTCTCTGATTTTATTATCTAAAGAGAAACTTCATTTTTTTTATTCTCTAACAACATTTTCTCTGTTGCTATTCCAACAATGACCTCTTATTTAAATTTTAAATGAGATAAAACTCGAGAGTATATAAATATTTTATTCAAATTTTTATATAGAAAAATAAATAAAAAATAGTGCACAATCATATTAGAGATTAGGGAGATAGAACTCAAGATCAGATAATCACACTCAAGTGTCAAGGCCGCCATGAATAAGAACCCACAAAATAATTAAACCCATCACAGCCACCAATATTAAATGACCAAACCACAATCCATTTCTCCCTTTCTCTCTTGTACAACACAATGCATAACCATACACCCTGAATTTCAAAACTCATATTTGAACCTATCACAGATGTATACGACAATGATGAGGCACGCCATGATTCAATCCATCTTCATCGTCCCTATCTTTAAACTCCAACAAATTTCTCCTTGGCACCGTTGATACGATTTATGATTTGATTAGAGCAAATTCTTGATCTTAAACATTATTCGCTACCATTTCTATCACTACGATTACCACACGTAACATCTCAATCACCAAATTTGATATGGAATATGAAAATGCTACAAAACTACGTTGAGGGTCAAAGTGGATTTGATGGATACCTTAGGGGGCAATGTGTATTTTAGACTAATTTTGATGGGACCAAAATACGATAAGCTTCCAAAATTACGCCATAAATCTCACATTGCACCTCAACCTACCAAGTGTCACACTTTCATACCTTATTTTTCTATTTGTCTCACTTTTTCCCCTCCCGTCTATAGGCGTTAAAAATAGTAACGTGCGTAAAATGGTATGTGCATATGTCACGTAAAGATTATTTTTTGTCATTTTGCTTGGTATACAAATGAGATTTGATTATAATTTCATTATATAATTAACCATTTAGTATTTTAAAATATATTTTTAAATAAAAATAATAAATAATTGTTTCAATTATCCAAAAATAATTATACGGCCAATTATAATTTCCCCTCAAAGTATTCACCAAATCGTAAATATTGCACCCCAACCTAAGGATTGTGTCATTATGACATCTGACGTTACATTTTCTTTCTCATTTTCCACCATACCTATGATGAACGTTAGAATATTCGCAATAAATAGCACATGGTCTTCCACGTACGGGGCAAAAATGTCATTTCTCTTATCTGGTTAAGGGGTAAATGTATTAAAAGTAAAAACTCTAATCTCACACCCTCTCCTTCCCCCTTCTCCTGGTGCAAGTTCCTATCTCTTGCTCCACCATAATAGCTGCCATCTCCAATACAAACACTTCCCACTTTGGTCACGCTTATCACATCTTTGGTGCTGTCCTCCGTCGATTCTAGCCAAACTCCATTGATCTTCCTCATTCTATCCCCTGCAAAAGTCGCGCCTAAAGTAAAAAATCAGAGGCTATAGACTATACTTACTAAAAATCCTTGTAAAAATATACGATTAACAGAAAACTCATAACCCTTATCAATGAATTCATCAAAACGAGAGACGGGCTTGAATGAAGAGAAATGGTATGGAAAATGATATTCTTACAATTAATTATACTACTTTCCTTACAACTAAGCTTTGAAGAAGCGCAAAGTTGTTTTAGACAAAAACATTTTTGCCCTTGAAGACTTGGTTGTAAAGAAAGTTATAAATTAGTTGCAAGGCTGAACAATGTTGTCATTATGATTTGTCTCATAATTAAATTTATAATGTATTTAATTTATTTTGTTAACCTTCACTTACTTCCATCAACCCTATCATTCATAAACCCACCACCTTCACCTGCAATCGCCGCCACAAAGAAACATGTTCACCTGGCCTTAATAAACAGAAAAATAAAATAACTTTAGCTTCCGTTAAGTCGAACTAATTTCTTCAAACGCCTCTCCTATAGATTCTAACTTAATTTCTACACTAACAAAACACACAGATTCGTCAACTAAGTTCTCTATTTTTCTTTATCTTCTTGACAATTATAGAACCTTTTCATTAGCATATTTCTCTTAACTTATTCACACGTAATTACTAATTAAGCAGCTACAGATTTGCTTAATATCTCGATACTCAACAACATATGTATTATTATAATTAGGCTAAAATATGAAAAACACCCCAAAGTAACCACTCAATCCCATAATGCCCCCCAATGTTAAAATTTTCCCAATTTCATACCTAATCTTACCATTTATCTCAGTTCGGACCCTCCCGTCAATGACCGTTAGAAATGCTAACTGATGAGGGGTCATTTTGGTCATTTGATTCGGGGGCAAAGTGGGATTTGATTATAGTCATTTTATTTTGGTCATTTGATGCCATAGTTATGTACTTCTGAATCTCATCACCAGACGATGCACCGACGGTCGTTGTCGGTAACACGTGGACGTCGGCAACTAGGCCTTCACCGTCAAAGACTCCGTTGGCTAAAATCATTCCAATTCCACCCGCTTTCTTCACTACTTCACCTTTCGCAACTCTCGAATTGATGCCTCTGTCGCACAAGACTATTTTTCCCTCGACGTGTTTGGGGGATGAGTAACCATCACTCCTTCACTCCCGGCGTAAATTAGCGGGAAAAGGCGATGCGGTGCAATTGAAGGACCACCGTACACGCTCACGCCGGGGATTATTTTTCCATTTCCTAGTTTAACGTCGGTGGGGAAGTTTCTATCAATTGCTCCGGCGCCTACGGTGGAGACCCAAGGTGCGATGTTCGTGACGGTAAGACCACAGGGACCACCATTGCCAGAAGCGCAGAAAAAGCGCCATCGATCGGGGGCTCTATATGCGGCAATAGCAACGCCTCCAACACTAAGCGAAATGACGTCGACACCGTCGACAACTACAACATCGAAGGCGGCAAGGATGTCGGCATCGAAGCATCTGGCGTTCCAGCACACCTTGTAGGCGGCAAGACAAGCCTATGGAGACATTCTAGCTGCCACGCCGCCAGAGTGGATCTTTGCCGAAGTACGCGTACCGGCGGCAATAGATGCGATTAATGCGTTCGTGGCCGTCTCGAATCTCTCGGTGACCGGTACTCCACCGTTTCATTCATCTTCCCATTGGTGGCCTCGTAACCATCGAAAAAGTACCTTACTCCGATCAATTTCAAGTTGAGACCTATTTGTCCACTCATTTATTGTTCTCTCTCTTTCCCCAAACTATTGACCTTCAATTTTATCGAAGGCACCTGTTAAGTTGTTTTTCTTCTCAATCCCGATGCCGACAAGAATGGAGGAGGAAGGAGAGTGGAGAGAGATGGAAGATTTACTTGGTTTTAATTTGACCCTCCCCACATATTCTCTGTTTTACTTGGTTTCACTCAAATTTTCACTTAAAAATAATTTTGGATAATGATTTTTAATTTTTCACTTAAAAATAATTGTGGTAGTTAATCTTTTTATTTTTAAAATAATTTTGAATTATAATTTTTTAATAATTACAAATAATTTTAATTATAAAACACATTTTCACTTGAAAAATATCTTAAATATCAACTAAATGATGAATTATAACCAAATCCCACTTTGCCCCCCGAATCAAATGACCAAAATGACCCCTCATCCGTTAGCATTTATAACGGTCATTGACGGGAGGGTCCTAACTGAGACAAATGGTAAGATTGGGTATGAAGTTGGGAAAATTTTAACATTGGAGGGAATTATGGAATTGAGTGGTTACTTTGGGGTGTTTTTCATATTTTGGCCTTATAATTATAATTTTTCATATACCTCTAATAATGTCTTTCCCAACCTATGATGTCTCACTTTCATACACGATTTTTCTAGTTGTTCCATTTTGTCCTCTCTCATCCATGAGCATTAAAAATAGTGATGGAAAATCATGTACAAGAGGATTATTTTGGTCATTATGCTTGTGGAAAAAAGTGACATTTGGTTGTAATTTCATCATTTAGTTTGTCATTTGGTATTTAAAATATTTCTTTCTAATTAAAAAATAAATAATTATTTCAATAATCCAAAATTAGTTATACTTTGTCTTATATTTAGATTTAAAGTTTAAAAATGCATTACTCCAAAAAATAAAATTTAACTTTTATTTAATTAATTTTGTATCCTTCACTTTCTTCCGTAAATCCTATCATTCATATACTCACCACCACCACCACAACTTCCATTTCAAATTTCACCATTAGTCCAAAAGTTAATTTTTGATTTGATTCTATTTCCTTTTCTAATTCCTGACTCTTTCCTTCGAAGTAAGCCATTTTAAAACCCATCAATTATACACACCACCACCACAACCTAAAATTTCACTTTTTACAAACTCAAATTTAGTTTTTTTTTTATTTTCCAATTTTCAAATTGAAACTGAAACTCATGGATATTTGAAAATTTGATGATTTAGAAATCTCACAACACTGTATTTCATCTAAACCACCACTGTCATCCCTACAATCATTGTCACCATCGCCCCTAACACCACCATCCCTGCAGTCGTCAGCACCGCCATCACCATCACCAAGAATCGCATTCACCTCACCTTGCTCAAATGGAGACAGAATCTCTTTAGCTTCTGATTAATCAGACTTCTTTCTTCGAACATCTCTCATTTCTTAGGTCCTGTCCACTTTCAGTGTCAAAGAACTAAGCGATAAGAGAATCTAAATTAGGATGAGACTGCTTGAAATTAAGAATGTCAATTGGTGATAGTCACTTTCAATTAAAGGAGAGTTGCGGTAGAAGAAAAGAAAGTCAATAGCCATGAAAGGGGATTAGAGAGATTCTCACACGTAAGTACCTCGGGTTCTATGAAGAAGAGCAAACAAGTTAAGATAAAAAGATGTTAGAGGTTTGGAACCCAACTATGGAAATGAGTAAAATATTTTGAACACAGTTATTTGTGAGTACAAATTGTGGTTTTGCTTGTAATATTTATAAGTTAGGACTAGTATGATAGTTTTTAAGGTCGCTTGTAGTAGTCTTAAAATTCAAACAAGTAAATTGTAGATTTTAGCTTTCTTTTGTAACAAAACGCACACATTGATCAATTGGTTCTTCATTTTCTTCATCTTATTGACATTATGACAGTTTTTTTAACTCATTTCTCTTAGTTTATTCAACGGTAATAACTAAACACACTACATATTTTTTCAATATCTCAATACTCACCAACAAATCTATTATTATAGTAACAATTTTTCATATACATCTATAATGTCTTTACCGAACATATTTAAGAAAGTAAAACCATATTATTTTTTAGTTTCAAATAAAGTTTTAGTCTCTCAACTAGGTTAGGGTATTTTTGTCATTTTAGAAAATATTGGATGCATTTTTAACGATAATGGTCGGGGGGGGAAATGATAAGAAATAAAAATACAAGACGAAATAAATACAATTCTAAACTGTAGGACCTAACTTTAAAATAGGTACAAGTAAAGGGATCAAATTATTATTAGATTATTAATGGAATTAATTAGTCTATGACAAATTTACTTGTTTGGCCTTAATTAATGGTGAGTGATTTATTATATTTGGGGTTATTTTTGTCCAAACATTATTTTTGTCATGGTAAATTTATTTGTTTTGTCCTTAATTAAATGATGAGGGCTTTATTTGGTGAAGGGTAGATAGATAGATAGACAAGGATTTCCTTTTTCTATTTAGTTTCCATGAGGACTTCAACCATTCACCTAATGGTTTATGGGATATAACACTTCGACGATGAGATGAAGTTAACATCTCATCGTTCAATTCAAGAACATATCCATACACCAATCAAACATACATCAATGTCCAATCAACACAATTTCTAACTTTCAACTACTATCTAACAAAACAATGCTCCTAAAGTACTTCTAATGCAAAAAAAAAATCTAATAACTCACTCTGTCCAGATGAAGACATACAAAGACTTTTTTGGTCAATTTGACAAATTTTTGAACGCATGAGTTAATTTAAGAAAGTAGAATTCTTTGGAAGCTACACTAAATGTACTATAATTCATGAGTTTTATAGTTGGGACACAACTAGAACGGTTCACTTTACACAATATTCAACCTCTAAGCTATCCTATTCTTTTTTTAACCGAAAAAATGTATTTTTAAGGCGAAAGGACGACACTACCCTTCATGAAATAGACACGCGCGTGAAGCTTTAGAGTTATTTGCGATGCACCCATTTTGTATTCACGATGCACAAATCGAAATTGCGATGCAGCTGCCAAGCATTGAAAATCATGCATCACGATGCACAAAAATGGAATTGCGATGCACAAAGCCAAGCATTGAAAAAATCATGCATCACAATTCAAAATTATGCATCCCCGATGCACAAATTGGAATCAAAATTGATGCAACGCAATTCTAAATCAATGCATCACAATTTATCCAATTTGTGCATCGCGCCTAAACTTTTGGAAAGTAAAAGATGAAGACAGTAATGACCGGAGTCACACACAGAGTTCTACTTATGAACGGAGGAGCAGAGATGTGTGATCTACTTTAGTAGCAGAATCACCGCTTGTGAAATGTGAAGTTAGTTAGGAGCATAATCAAATGAGAGTATTAGTTGAAGATTGGTAATAGGACAGGGGCCTTTGGCTTTTCTAACCTACTCCAAGATTTTGAAATCTAACTCCTCAGTTGCGAACTAAGAGAGTGTGAACATGGAGAGCTATTTCAGCGAGAACTCCGAGGTCAAGCCCAAGAACTCATCGGAAGAAGCGCTTCAGTGATGGAGGAAGCTCTGTTGGGTCGTTAAGAATCGTAAACATAGGTTTCCGTTTACTGCTAATCTCTCGAAGAGTTTTGAGGTTCGTAGAATCTCTTTTCTCACGTAACTTTATCATCTTTCGCTCGTGAGGGCATTTTAGGACGAAAATTATAAGTGTCCTTTTCGGGTTGATAAAAAAAGGGTAACCACACACCAAATTATACTCTTTACACCCCAATTAACACCCAATCACCCTCACCAACCCAACAAACACGTACCGAAGAAAGAAGGAAAATCGCACAAAGAGGAAGAAAAGCCAACACACAGAAGGAGGAAGACGACCAACGCACCGGAGGAAAAAGAGAAGGAATCACACAACTAAGCATACACACATTTCAAAATTTGGCTTCTAATAGAGAATTTGGTTGAAAAATGTTGAGAATTTGAAAATGGGTTGTGCGGCCGTGGTTTGGTGCACAGAAGGAGGTGTGCGCGGCAGACATGTGGTGAACAGCAGGAATGTGTGGCAGCCATGTGGTGCACAACAGGAGGATTGTGCGGCAGACATGTGCACAACACGAGGAATGTGCAACACACCAGAGCCGCACAAATTGGACAAACAACGGTCCAAAAATTTTGAAAAAAATTGGTAAAAAAGAAATTTTAATCGAGGAAAGTGGAAGGAATACTTATATTATTCGTCTACATAACTTCTTTAGGCTTCATGTTTGATATTTTTCAACAATGTGATGTTTAGGGTTTGAGTTTGAGAGAAATGTTTTGTAGGAAATTTGGTAGAGGAGAAGAAGTAAAGAAAAGTGAGAATAAAGGGAAGAGATTCAATATGTATAAAATTTAGTGGGGGTGTAATTAGAATATTTGGGGTGTAAGTAGAATATATTCACATTTTATATAATGGCATTATTGTAATTAGGTAGTGGTGTGTAGAAAGAAATTATTGAGGTGCATTTAGTAGAAGGGTGTCTTTTTGTCATTTTACACGGAGCATATGGACACAGTCAGAGGGTTCAAAGTGGGTGGGGAAAACTCTAGGGGGACTTTGGTGTCTCATCTCCTCTTTGCAGACGACACTCTAGTTTTTCATGCGGAGCAAATCCCAATCGGGATATCTTAGGATGGTGCTTTTCTTTCGGGCAGCGGGTTCGCGCATCAATATTTCCAAAGTGATATCATTCCAGCTGGCAAGCGTGTTCAGGATGTTAACGCTTTGGCTTCTTTTTTCGGATGCAAGGTTGCCTATCTTCCGTCCGTGTACCTTGGTTTGCCCATCGGAGCCACGTATAAGAACAAGAATGTATGGAACTCAGTTGTTGCTAGATTCGAATGTCGCTTTGGCGAGGCGGAAGAAGCGATATCTGTCGAAAGGGGAGATTGGTGTTGGTGAAAAATACTCTCTCGAATTTGCCCTCACGCATTTCGTCACTCTTCGTAATCCCAATTCGGTTAAGTAATAGATTAGAGAAGCTGGAAAGGGATTTTTTGTGGGATGGTTGGTCTTCAGTGCGGAAACTTCATCTTGTTAATTGGGACATAGTTTGCTCTGATTTGGGGAAAGGGGGCTTAGGAGTGAAAAATCTCAAATTGTTTAATGAAGCCTGGCAGGAAGTGGTTGTGGAGGTACTTGGTAGATAAGGGGACCTTATGGAGGAAAGTGGTGGAGAGTAAATATGGCTTAGGGAATCATTTGTGGTTTCCAGAGGTCTATGAAGCTTTTGGGGCGGGAGTATGGAAAGGTATTAGTAAAAGGCCGGAATGCTTTTGGCGGGAATATTTCATTCGAGATAGGGTCGAGGCGAAGGTGGAATTTTGGAATGACTTATGGTGTGAGACGAGGTGTTATCCGGATCATTTCCGAGTTCTTCTCCTTGTCTAGGGAAAGGAATAGTTTGATCAGCTCAAATCTCTCTTTAGAGGGAGGCCGAGTATCACGGAACCCGACATTTAGAAGAAATTTTCGGGATTGGGAGATGGATTCGTTGACTAGATTCTTTGAGCTCCTTTACGCCCAAAAGTTGGTGGCGAGTCCGATAAGGTGGTTTGGAGAGGGTCGAAGGACAGCAAATTCTCGGTGAAAGGTTATTATGCCAAAGCGTCAAATAGAGATCGGTCTTCTTTTCCATGGAAGTCGGTGTGGAAGACGGTAGCTCCAAGTCGCGTAGCCTTTTTTGCATGGGAAGTGGCGAAGCAGAGGCTATTCTAACCAGTGATAACCCGAGGAAAAGAGGGATCATATATGTTAACTTGGATGCTTCTTATGCAAGGAGAGTGAGGAGAGTGTAAATCACTTGGTTTTGCCACGCCCGGTGGTTGGGGAATTTGTGGAACCTTTTGTTCCGCTTGTTCAAAGTGGAGTGGGTACTCCTCCGGAGACCTCCAAAGATTTGCTGTGGGAGCTGGAGGTATTTTTGGCGTAGGAAGGAAAGAAATCTTTTGTGGGAAGTTGCTCTGGATTGGGGGTGTGCGGACAATATGGAAGGAAAGAAATCGGAGAGCTTTGATAACGAGGAAGGACCTATTTCAAATTTGAAGAGTGCTCGCTTCATCTCTTGTTTGTGTGGTGTACGTGGGGCTGGGCACTTACATTCTCCCGTCTTCCTCTTTTGTAGATTTTGTGCGAGAACTTTCCTTACGATAGTTAGTCTTTTGTCTTTTTCTTCTTTGTATATAGGGACGCGTCACTTTTGACGCTCGATATTTATACTTTTACCATTATCAAAAAAACAAAGAAGAGGCCCGGTTGTATTATGAAAACTTCGTATCTCGACTAGCCCCATGATTTGTAGAAGCTGTTGAGCATTATCTTTCTCGACAAGGTTGAATGAAAATTGGAGCTCTCTACTTCATATCGGTGACTCTCGAGACCGAGAACTCAACAAAGACTATGACCTCACATCTGGCACATATGATGGCAATGTATCACAGGGCTACGGAAATGGAGCTTCAGATGACTAAAGATGTAGTTCTCAAAGGAGAGCACAAACAAGCTCAAGTGAAAGATAGGACATCAGTTGAGAACAACCTTTTCTCTGTTATTAAGAAAAGAACGCAACAATCAACAATGGTTTTCTGTGATCAGTATAGACATCAATGGATCCGGAATGAGATGGGATGATATCCAATTTTCACTCTAGGTGGACTCAAGATCCCATGCGCAAAAATCAACCAGCAACGTTTATGGAGATTCAACACTAACTAGGGTGAACGGGACCATCTGTAACCAAGTAACTCCAACCAAAGGAAAATTAAATCAATTACCAACTCCTAAAATAAAGAAGATTCTACCTTAATTGTGTGACATTACTAAAAACCCCCCATGTACTTGTAAAGATAAATACACTGGATACAACAACATAAGTAAAATCATCCTAATTGCACCCGCATCAAGGAGGAAAACTGAATGTTCAGGGAGAAGTTAGAAAAAGGGGCCATCAAATGATATAAAGTTTAACAGTTCAAATAAGATGCATGCCCTCAAGGAGATGGCAATTCCATCCAAGAGTGCTACTTACAGAATTAGGTTCAATGGCGTATGCCGCATATTAAACATGCAATATAATTAATCATCCTATCATTTATAAATAAGAACATACATGCATATATGTTATACATTGGACAGTAAGTTTCTCTAAAGCAATATTATTTTTATTTTTATTTTTTTGATAGGTAAGTGTGGCTCCTTGTTGGTATGGGGATTGGAACCATGGACCTCAACATCTTTGCCTGAGTGCCCTTGCCATCTCTCCCACCCCTTGGATTCAACATTATTTTTTTTACTGTAAAATATGTTGCGGTGAAGCCTTTAGCACCTGAATAGGAATCAAGAACCTTCCAAGAGACAGTTATAATAGTGCACAAAGACAGGAAACATAATAGATACGTTATCCAAAACAGTAGTAAGAATGACACCACACCAATGAGCACATTATATCCTTTAATCTCAGTATGTGTTTATACTAATCTGAAATGGATTTGACTACTTTCGTAACATATATAATCATATAAAGAAGCAAAGGGAGAGACATAAGCACAGACAGCGAGAGAAAGAGACACAGACAGAGACAAAGACAGACACAGAGAGGGTACCTTTAGCAACTCCATTTCCTCTTTTGTAGGGCAACATCGTATAAGACTCTCAACTTGATAAATTTCGAAAGTAGAAGCATCCCATGTGATAACGACACTCTGGAAATGTATCATGGCTATGAGTATTGGAATAGTACTTCCATGTTAAGACAGTTCTATGAAGCAATGCGGACTCAAATAAAAAAGAAACAAACAAACAATTTGCATCCTCAATTCTTTCAGTTAACTGAAAAATGAAGGCATGAGCCAGACAGAGAACTTATGAAGGTTTTGCAAAATATAACCTAAGCCTATTTACTTGCACACGCAAAATACTAACCAAAATGGGATATCCAATTCCTTATAAAAACACAAAATATATTGAGAGGTCATTAAGTATAAGCATCGTATTTCGCTTTGCAATCTTTCCAAAATTTTGAAAGAATGAGAAAAATTCACCTTCCATCCCAGAATACATTAAATCTCTGGTTTCCTGCTCTCTGAAATAAAAGCCAATTTAAAGGAGGAAAGAAAAAAGATAG
>JABEVN020004012.1:0-15944 GCA_013146195.2 Codonopsis lanceolata | reverse complement strand
TAGGACTTTGAACAAATGGCTCAAACATTGAGCAGCAAAAGCCAAATCAGGCCTAGTTCTTGCCGGATATATTAGCTTTCCACAAGCTGTCTTAAACACTAGGGTTATCCGACCAAGTTGCCTTCATTAGCTAGGGGTTTACTATTAGGGTCAAATGGAATGGTAAGAGGTTTTGAGTTAAGGAGTTCAGCATCTTCAACTAAGTCCATGGCATATTTTCTCGGCTTAGATGAAATCCATTTGTTGACCTCATCACCTCAATACCTAGATAATACTTGATGGGACCCATATTTTGATGCTAAATCACGTCATGAAGGATTTCTTTAAGAGTATTAATAGATGATGAGCTATTCCGAGACAAGGACATCATCAACATAAACAAGAACCTTGGTGAAGTTCAAGCCATCCTTAAGAGTAAAAAGGAATAATCTGCCATAGATTGTATATCCTAGGTGAAGCAATACTTCGATTAACTTGGAAAACCATTGTTTGGATGCTTGTTTAAGTCATAGATGGACTTCTTTAATTTGCGACCTTGTTGGTATGTCCTTGATCCTTGTAACACGGTGGCAAACTCATGTAAACCTCTCTTGTAGATCTCCATGCAAAAATGCATTGTTGACAAGGGATGCACCTCCCAATTTTGTGCGAGAGGCAATGGCCGAGATAGTTCTAGCTGTAACCATTTTGGCCACGGGGCAAAAGTCTCGAATAGTCAATTCCTTCCTTTTGATTGTAACCTTTAGCAACCAACCTTGCTTTGAATCTCTCCTGAGCCATCTGAATTGTATTTGACCTTGTAGACCCATTTACATCAATAGGTCTCTTTCCTTGAGGCAATGTGACAATTTCCCAAGTGTTGTTAGCCTCAAGAGCTTGATTTCCTTATTCATGGCATCTATCGATCTGATTCGTATAGCCTGATTGTAGGATTGTGGCTCTTGCCTGAGATATGAAATTAGCATGGACCGATGTGAATGATGTGTGTGAAATGGTGCGCTTTATCAAATATGGATGTCAGGACATAATCTTTTAATCTAACAGATGGGACCCTATTCTAAGAGAGGTTACGGGAATTGGAACATTGGCATTGTCATTGTCATTACTAATCGTGTATCATCGGTATATTCTTGTTGATTATCTTTGTGACCATTGATGTCATGTGAAGGATCAGTGTCATGTGAGAGATTAATGTCAATGCAGTGCATCATCGAGTGTCTTTCTCGGTCTTACCAAAAGGAAATATGGTCTCATGGAAGACTACATGTCTGTGATGAACACTTTGTTAGTTTCAAGATCATATAGGACATACCCTTTTTGGTTTGTGGGATATCCTAGGTGAATGCATCTAATAGCTCTAGGGCTGAATTTGTCTGCGGGGTGAACACTAGCATAGCAAAGACAACCTATACTCTTAAATGATCATAAGTGGTGGTTTAAAAGAAGTTCATGGGGTGTTTTAAAATTTGTAGCGGCCGATGAGTATTCTATTTATAATGTGAGTGGCTACCAATAGACAATAACCCCAAAAATGTATGGGCAATCGATTGAAATCTAATGGCTCTGGACATGTCAAGCAAATGTTGGTGTTTTCTTTCCACCACTCCATTTCTTTGTGGTGTGTCCACAAGAAATCGATGAACAATTCGATTAGTGAGATAAGAATGACCTCGAGTTATAAAACTTCAGTTCCATGAATACGTCTCGGAGTGTTTGATGGTGGTCTTAAAATGATTCGAACATAAGCATTAAATTGTTTTAATAGAGTGAAGACATGTGTTTTAGTGGAGATTAAAAAGGTCCCACAGACCTAGTGTAGTCATCAACAATGGTCAAAAATACCTACAACCATTCATAGTGGCTTTCCTATAAGGTCCCCACAAATCACAATGTATAAGATCAAAGCAATGTTTACTCTTAATGCTACTAATATTGAAAGGAATCTTATGTTGTTTAGCCAAAGGACAAATCCCACATTTCAACACTTTCAATGTTTAAGTTTTTGCTATTACAAAGATGAGATAGAGGAGCAATCTTTTGAAGTGTACTTAAGGAACTATGTCCTAATCTTTTGTGCCAACAAACAATATCCTTATTCTTGGAGAATACAGAACATGCATATGTATTAGAAAGAGGTATTTTCGGCCTTGAGGAGGTATAGGCCCTGAACCAAATCACCGGTAGCTATGGTCTTGTGCATCTTCGAGTCTGGAAAATGCATTGTGTTCCAACAATGAGAGTGTGGCAATCAATTTGTAAGTTGAGTTTTGAGATAGACAGAGAAGGTTGTATTGGAATTTTGGAATATAGAATACTTTATCCAAAATCAAGTCGGGGTTAATAAAAGCCTTACCTATGTGTGTGACTTTTACTTTTGCACCATTGGGTAGGGACAAAATTATGGGGTGAATAAGAACTTCAATCTTGTGCATAAGTGATAGGGACATGCATATGTGGTCGTGGCTTTTGAATCTATGATCCAGGTGTAAAGTGAATGAAAATTTTAGGATGATTTTCAATAATAGATGTACCATGTGTGAAACACCAATGAACTTGTCCATTTTATTCTGCTTTGTGATCTTGAGTGTCTTTAGCTTTGAGCAAACTCATGACCTGATTAAGCGTGTTTGTATTTGTTCAAGGGTGGGATGTGTTGTTCCATCCTTGTTACTCGATCATTGTTGTTCTTCTGGTCATTTGAACTGCTGCCTGCCATTTCTGGCTGTGGTTGATTCCCGAAATATAATTGCCATGTGTCCTTCCACCGTTTGATCCTTATTCAATCTGGTCCTATGTGAGGATACTGGGATGTCGAGGTGTCTATAGGAAATCCCTTGAGTCTATAGCAATCATCCTTAATGTGGCCTTCCTGTTACAATAGTTACAGAAAATACCTTTCTTGAAGGGGGTCTTGTTATAAGAATTCTTGGGTAAGCCATACTTGTCATGGTCCTTGAGTTTGTCTATTTGATTAACACTAGCAGCAAGAAAGCTGGATTCAGGACATAACCTTGTCTTTGGGTCTCCTCTGTGTCTTATCATGTAGTATGCCTCACCAATTGTTGGTAGAGGTTTCATTCTCAGGATCTAGCCTCTTATATTCATGAAACTATCATGAAGCCCCATCAAGCTGCATTAACTGTCTCCTTTGGTCTCGCATTTCTTGGTTCTTGGTGGATCCACATGTACACTCACAACTTCAGGCTGTAGGTCCAGGGGCACAGCTTTCATCCCAATGCCCTTCATCTTGTGATAGTAGAATTCAACAGAGCCGTACCTTGTTCTAATCGTGTAAATCCTTTTCAATTTGAAAAATTCTATGTCCATCGATGCTAGAAAATCTCTCTCTAATTCCTTCCAGACGGAATTGGCATTTATAACGTACTTAAGGCTTTGCTAATCTCTTCATTGATCACATTGAAAATCCAAGAGATTACCATGTCATTTGCCCTAGCCGAGAGAGGGAACAAGGGGTCTTCTTTCTCGGAATTTGAAAGCTTCCGTCCATATCCCCAACTTGTTCTTGGCTGAAATGGCTATCTCGAAAGATCTCTTCCAGGAATTGAAGTTGTCGCTTCCATCAATTTCGTAATCAGGACAAGTCTGGATGATCGTTGTTGTGAAGATAAAGGGGATGCATATTGGAGTCAATTCCAATCTCCATGGTTGCAGTTTTGTTCTTCGATTGAGAGAGAATGGTTTTAGGGTTAGAGGGTTCATCTCCCATGGCAAGAAGAAATTGATGAGGGATTGGAAGGAGAAAATCAAGAATCAAAATATCCTTGCTCTGATACCATGAAAACTTTGGAAAGTCTCTTCTGAAATTGATCAATAACTGGAATAAACTTCCCGCTCACTATTTTGATTACAAGGGAAGATATATATATATATATATATCGAACAAACGGAAACTGACAAACTAACTAACAGAAACTAACAAGCTAATGTAATCAAAATTACACAAAGAACCCTAAACAAACTAACATTACAACCAAAGGCAGTAACTTTCAAATATATGCTATTGATAAACTTCCTCCATTTAGCATTTGATTCTCCAAACTTTGCACACTTCTGCATTTCTGTTTCATCTCTGAACTGTAGGGTATTTAGCTTGTATTTTCCATAGTTAATAGATTGATCTAGTTCAAAAATTCATTCCATTTCCACTTCTGTGGTCCGAGTCACCCGAATGTCTTTTCATGCCTTTTGGGAATGGGTGAGGGCTATTCTATCTACTATCTCATATCAAACATTCTAAATCAGTGACAACCATCCAAATTGCAATACATACAAGAAAAATCACAGAATATTATACATATTTGAAGAAGAAATATTTGCAGAAGTCACCAATTTTTATTGATAATAACAAGAGGTATATATACATGAACAAGAGTCCTATTCTAAGTGTATGATTACAATAAATAATTATCTAAATATAAACAAGATAAAAAAGGAAATAGTATAAGTCTAAGTTGGAGAGAGATCCAATGAATAATTATCTAAATATAAACCAGATAAAGAAAGAAAGAGTATAAGTCTAAGTTGAGAGATCCTATGAATCTTCTTTATTATTATCATGCCCCGCAAGATGGACACCGTGTAGAAAGTCCAATCTTGGACATTAACTCAAGAAAACGGGCACGAGGGAGAGGCTTTAGTCAAGGGTCCGCCAATTGATTCGACCTAGATGAGAGACGCCAGAATCACCGTGTTTTGAACTTGTTCACGTATAAAGTGATAGTCTAGAGCAAGGTGCTTCATCTTGGAGTGGAACTTGGGGTTTCAGCTAACATAGGTCGCCCCCAAGTTGTCACAATAGATAATGTGCTCAAGGGTGGACAAAGAAGTTCACGAGCAAGTTTTGTAGCCAAAGAACCCCTACCGCGGTGGGCGTACCAACGCGATACTCACCAAAGAGACGAGGCGAAAGTGCGTTGTTCATGCAGAACCAGAGACGGATTGCGACCATACCCGGTGGTCGAGATGTAGTTATCGAGTCACACCGCCCAATCAAGATCGTGAAAGGCATGCGAGAGAAGCGTGAGAGAGTCACGGTGAAGCAAGAGACCGAGACTTAGTGCCAACCAAGTAGCGAAGAACCCGCTTTTAAAGCTTTCCAATGGAGATGCGTAGGTGCATGAAGATATTGAGAGAGTCGATTAACCGCAAATGAAAGATCAAAACGAGTAAGAGACAGGTATTGGAGAGAGCCAACAATGGCTCGGTATGCCGAGGGATCCTGAAGTGGAGATCCGGACTGGGCAGTGAGGACAGGGTACGGAATCATGGGAGTGGGAACTGGGTTATACATGGTAAAAGTTTTTTATTTTTTTTAATCATTTTTTGCTGTGTTTCACTTGATTAGGACTCCAAATTTTTATAGTAAAGTTTTTTTGCTGATAGAATTTATCACATTTGATTTAGATAAGATTCATTTGACAATGAGTACACCTCAATTGTCATGGTAGAAGTTTTTTAATTTTTATTATTTTACCAAAACTCGGTCAATTTAAAGTAGATTTAATCCAATTTGATTAAACGTGTTCCACCAAAACCACAAACAATCACTGTTAAATACTTCCCTTCCATCAAACACCTCCTTAAGGAGTTTGTGTTTGTGGTACTTCCCCTCCCCTCCCTAAGAATATTTGTTCGATTTTATAATTTACATGAATTTTCAATTTGATGATTTAGTGTGATCTTACGTTTTTTTTAATTTATTAGTTATGTAAACATCTTACTGTTGTTGTTTTATTCGAATAACTTGCAGATTTTATCTACAAAATTAAGTTTCAAAAATAACACTAAATCAATCGTTCATCGTACGGGTAATAACCTAGTTTTAAATATTGTAACTTGGTTACCCCCAATTTATACAATAATCAATTGGATAATATTTCCTAAATTAAACATTCCGGGCTTTCAAATCATTAATTACCACTAAGCTTTCAAATGTATAATTTATAAACATTCTAGCATTGCGTTATCCTACAATTATGTGAATCTATCTACCAGAATGTTTATGGTGGAGCGTACCACTGCAACAAACGTCACCCATCTTCCAAAAGAAGAGTATAGAGTTTATTTTAAACACATTCTGAAGTTTATATAGTATTCTACTTTTTCTATAAAGGATTGATCTAGTTCGAAAATTCATTCCATTTCCACTTCTGTGGTCCGAGTCACCCGAATGTCTTTTCATGCCTTTTGGGAATGGGTGAGGGCTATTCTATCTACTATCTCATATCAAACAATCTAAATCAGTGACAACCATCCAAATTGCAATACATACAAGAAAAATCACAGAATATTATACAGACTACGATGAGGTCTGTCTGCTGACATGAGAAAGATTATAGGCCTCGTTTGGATGTCTGGAATGGAGCACAAGAAATAGAATATATATATATATATATATATATATATATATAAATGCATATGCGGTGAGCCAAGAATCAATCTCGAAAAATTTAATCGAGAGTTTCATCTGAAACAAGTTAATTTTTCAGAAGCACCCTTTTAAAAGGCTCTGAATATCTAAAAGTATTCTATTAGGTTTTACCATATAATTTTGCAAACGATACTAAAAATAATAATTAAATTCTACTGAAAAAACCTTTGGTTTGTAAACCACAACAAAAACCACCTAAGGCCCTAGATTAAAAAACGAAAAAAACTGTAATTTGATATTTCTAGGGAGAGGGCTAAACTCACAAAAGTAGTGCACTCTAATTCTGCATAATACCAATCAATTCAAGTTTAAGCTCTGAAACATGATAATTCTCATATTCAATGGTTATGGAAAGATAAACTTATTTGGTGCAATCTTAACAATTAAACCATATTTTCACCATTTTGTCGCTTAAGCCAAGCATACTAACACGAGGAACACAATTGGCATACTTGCACAATTACCCAACTCAGTTTCGAGCTCTAAAATACAAGTAATACGGAAAACAACCTTATAAAAAAAAAACTTATATGTATTCAGGCATTCGATACTTTGTCAGTTAAATAAGCATATCAACATGTGAAACACCATTCTCTGTAATCAGTCCAAAAGGAAATCTGATTACTTAACTAAAATATATACAAAACAACTGATTTTTTTACTGAATTCTTAACACCGATTAAATTAGAATTTCCACATCTATGCTTATATTAGCTTCTAATTGGTCCCATCAAGTGTTTAAATGAGTGATAGTTGTTTTCGCAAAACTAGGGTGTGACTCAATCTGAAACTACCTTACAAGTGATTAACGACATTTAAACACATAAACTGTAATGCCCCGAGCCCGAAAGGGCGGTTCGCTACGCGAAGCCCACACACTAGCCCAGTGAGCATACAACACCTTGAGTCATCAAGCCCACCACAAGCTGACCCAAGAGTCCATGGATGATGTTGGTGTCTTAAAGTAGTATGTGATCACCTTATAAATCGAACACAATTCCCACACCTACCCGATATGGGATGGGGTATTACATAACCCGTGATATTTGGAAAGTCAAGATGTGTATCTTCATCAAATCAATTGATGAGAGAGTATGGCTTGCTATGTTGAATGGGTGGACTCCACCTAGGAGCACTAATGATGGTGGTGATGTTAAAATCACCAATGAGGCAAATTGGACCACTGAAGATAGAACCACAACCTCGTTTAATTCTAAGGCTCTTTCAGCCATATACAAGGTCTCAGATGCCAACACCTTCAGGGTTATTGCAAATTATGACTCTGCTAAGGATGTTTGGGAGACCCTTCAAACCTTATGTGAAGAACCTTTTATGTTCGTGCTTCTAAACTAAGAATGCTTACCACTCAGTTTGAAAACGCTAGAATGAATGAGAATGAGGATATTATGTCTTACTATGGTAGATTACTTGATATATACAATACTACTCTTGCTTTAGGTGATCCTATCACTAATGAACGTCTTGTTAGCAAGATGATGCACACCTTGCCTAAAAGATTTAATGCCAAAATTTGTGCCATTGAGGAAGCTCATGACATTGATAAAATGAGTTTTGATAAACTTGCTGGTATTCTCCAAAATTTTGAGTTAAACCTCAATGAGAAAATTAAGCAAAAAAGCAAAGGTGCATCATCCTCTACTCCATTGTCTTACCTTCTGTTGTTGATGTATCTTCTGAATTTTGTGAAGACTCTATGGATCTTTTATCAACAAAGTGTAAGAACATTTCGAAAGCAAACTGACAAAATAGATCTGTATCTTCAAACACCAAAACAGTTTTCAAACCTGAGCCTAATAAGTTTATTCCGAAAGAAAATTCTTTCCAAACCCCTAAAAAACCTTTTACCAACCGTTTTGCTAAACAGTCTATATCTAGTGGAAAAAATATTGATTATATTCAATTTAGGGCTTGTCAAAGGTTTGGTCATTATGCTAATCAATGTGCTAGTACTTTGCATAAAAAGGGTTTGAATTTCTCTGATACTTTGAGTGATAGTGATGATCAAGATTCAGATGATCTTATCACTCTCACAGTATTGCAATTTTTACAGATTAATCCTGTAGGTGTTTCTCATGGTGAAGCTCGTAGTATAGCTACATCAGAAGCTACATCAGACGAAAGTTGGGATGATTCTCTTTGCTTTAATTCTTTCATAACTAAAGATACTACAGGTACTATAGAGTCAGGATGCCAAGAAGAATCTGAACCAATGGAAGCTTATAAGGAACTATATAATGATTGGGAAGGAAGAGCTTCCTAAGTCAAGGTTCTTGTAAGAACAAATGAAGCACACAAGAAGGAGAATGAAAATCAAAAGGAGTACATTGCAAAGTTAGAGTGTTTGCTCACAAAGAAGGATGTTGAGTTAGAATTCTTAAAGGGTAAGCTTGACAAAGCCAATGAAACTGTGGCTAAGTGGAATTCAGGTAAACTCAAACTTGATGATATGTTAAAGGTTGGACAGAATGGTAAAAATGGACTTGGGTTTAAACCAAAAATCTTTGTCAAGAAAGGTGAAGGAACCTCATCATCTTCTTTTGAACCAAAACAACCCTCACATACCTTCCAAAGCACCAACTTCTTTGAAAAATCTAGACCTAGGAAGAAAATTTTTATGTGTTACTACTATCATAGACTTGGACACATTCAGCCTTTCTGCTACTAGAAAAGGGCAGACTATGCTGAAGAAGTTAGATAAGCTTACCTCAACCGTAACTAGATGCAGCACCGAATGTAGCAGCATCAGAAACTACATCAGCATAAGAAGTTTAGAACTACTTGGGTTCCTAAGGGAACTTTCAGACCAGCCTGGGCTCCTAAGTAAGAACCTTTTGATATCTATCCAGGTGCTCCATTATTTGACTCTAAATGCTGCCATGTAACATTTACCTCCCTAAAATCACACATTGCCGGATCTTGGTATTTTGATAGTGGTTGTTCACGTCATATGATGGGGTCAATTGACAATTTGGAGGATTATGTGAACGTTGATCGAGGATCCGTGACTTATGGAGGTGGTGCAAAAGACATGATAGTTGGGAAAGACACCTTGAATGTGGATGGTTTACCTAAGCTAAAATATGTTTACCATGTTGAAGGGCTTAAAACCAATCTCATAAGCATAAGTCAACTTTGTGATGATGATCTTCAGGTACATTTTGATAAAAATTATTGTGATGTTTTAATAAGGCTAACAAATTCTTATTGATAGGTACAAGATCTTCAAATAATTACTACATGTACAACAATGTGCAAACTTGTCATAGTGCTAGTATTGATGTCACTGAGTGGTTGCATCAAAAGTTAGGGTATATGAGCTATCATAAGCTTCATGAGCTTGTGAAACATGAGGCTGTGAGAGGATTGCCTTATTTGAACAGAAATTCCACAAGTAAACTAAGGCATCTCTTCCTGTAGTTAAAACATTGTTCCATTTCTTATTGCCTTAAGATAATTCACACAGATCTCATGGGTCCTATTGAGGTTGAAAGTCTTGGTAAGAAAAGGTATACTTTTGTATGTGTTGATGATTTTTCTAGATATACTTGGGTTGTTTTCTTACGTGAAAAATCTGACACATTTGAGGCTTTTAAAGCTTGGTCTGCCTGTATTATGAACTTGTATGGTCTAAATCTCATTAAAACTAGATCAGATCATGGTACGTAATAAATTCCTCTTTTTCTACCTACTATGATTCTAATGGCATAACTCATGAGTATTCTGCTCCCAAAACTCCACAACAAAATGAAGTGGCGAAGAGAAAGAATCGCACATTGCAAGAGATGGCTAGGGTCATGTTAAGTTCAAAAAAATTGTCAAAAAGATTTTGGGTTGCATCCTTAAACACAGCTTGTCATATTGGCAATAGGGTTTACTTGAGGCCAGGTAGCACCATGACTCCTTATGGAATTTTGCTAGAAAAGAAACCCACTTTGAAATGCTTTCATGTCTTTGGGTGTGTGTGTGTTACTTTCTTAAAGATAGGGATCATCTATCCAAGTTTGATCCAAGGAGTGACAAGTGTGTTTTCATGGGGTACTCCACTAGTCGTGCATATAGGGTGTTTAACCTAAGAACAAAATCTATTATGGAGTCCATGAATGTTATCTTTGATGACCTAAGAGATCTTGGCCACAAAACTATTGAGGATGACATTTCAGGTTTGCTTGATTTTGGTGATCTTGGATCAACTTCAAAAGATTCAGCATCTGCAGATGGTGGAGTATTAGACACTGTTCCTAACCCACAAAATACAGAAGCTAAAAGTTCTGGAAACTCTGAAAACACGGATGCAGCCTCTGATGCAGCTGCATTGGAAGATGCATTGGTTAGAACTTCTAGAGAAGCTAAACCTGAACTTCAACCTACTAAAACTGATCCTGCTATGACTAATAGATCCCTTGATGTTCCCATCATAATATACTAGGACCATCCAATCTCACATGTTATAGGTAATATTCATGATGGCATGTCTACAAGGAAGATTGGTAAGGTTGATTATAAGAAATTATCTTGTCTCTCCTCCCTTGAATGTGAAGATTTTCATGCTTCCTGCTATGTGTCACGAATTGAACTTAAAACTGTGAGTGAAGCTTTGAAAGATGAGTGTTGGATCAATGCTATGCAAGATGAGCTTGATCAATTTTCAAAAAATGATGTTTGGTTTCTTGTGCATAGACCCACCTATGTGAATGTTATTGCAACAAAATGGATTTTCAAAAAGAAATCGAATGATGTGGGAGAGATAATTAGAAACAAGGCAAGACTTGTTACTCAAGGGTACACACAGGTTGATCAGGGCGTGGATTTTGATGAAACCTTTGCACCTGTTGCCTGCATTGAGTCCATATGTCTTTTACTTGTCATTGTATATTTTCTAGACATTACTCTTCAACAAAGGATATGAAGAGTGGTTTTTTAAATGGTATTTTAGAAGAAAAGGTTTTTGTTGAACAACCCAAAGGATTTGAGGACCCCCATAAACCAAACCATGTTTTCAAATTGAAAAAGCCTTGTATGCTCTCAAACAATCCCCTAGAGCTAGGTATGGGTGACTTACAGACCATTTAAAAAAAAGTGGTTTCAAAAGAGGTGAAGTGGACAAAACATTGTTTATTCAAAGAAAAGACAAACACATTTTGATTGCACAAAATCTATGTTGATGATATTGTGTTTGGGTCCACTTTCAAATCTTTGGAAAAAGAGTTTGTAAATTGCATGACATCATCTTTTGAAATGAGTATGGTAGGTGGGTTAAGTTACTTTCTTGGAATTCAAGTCAAACAAATGCATGAAGAGATGTTCATCTCTCAAGCTAAGTATACTATTAACTTGGTGAAGAAATTCAATCTTGATAATGGGAAGAAAAAGAAAATTTCAATGGGGTCATCCAATAAACTATCCAAAGATGAGGATTGTGAAAGTGTGGATCACACTTTATATAGAAGCATGATAGGGAGTTTATTGTATTTGACTGCCACACGTCCTGATATTATGTATAGTGTGTTTGTGTGCTAGATATCAAGCAAACCCAAAAGTTATTCATTTAAAAGCTGTCAAACGTATCATTCGATATGTTAGAGACACAACAAATGTGGGTTTGTGGTACACATAAGAAATTAATACCAATTTAGTTGGTTTTAGTGATGCTGACCAGGAAGATAGTGTAGATGACATGAGAAGTACTTCTTGTGGGTGTTTTTACTTGGGAAATAACTTGGTTTATTGGTTTAGTGAAAAATATAATTGTGTTGCCCTATTTACAAGTGAATTTGAATACATTGTAGTTGGTAGTGAGTGCACACAACTTTTATGGATTAATCACATGATCAAGGATTATGGTCTACTAAGTGATCTGTTAACCATGTATTGTGATAAAGCATTGATAAACAACACCACTTTGTTAGAGACTTGGTTGAGCAATGATTGTTTGCATAGAACATGTTGGAACAGAAAATCAATTGGCTGATATATTTACTAAGAGTCTAGATTTTGAGAGATTTTACAATATAAGGAAATCTCTTGGTATGTGTGTCATATGACTTTACACTTATAATTTTTTTAAAAAAAAGAAGGCATCCTTGCATCTTGTCTTTAGGGGGCACTCTATATCAATTGATTCACTTGTTGTGCCTTATGTTGTTACTTAGGAATTACATTATAATCCATTTGTGGCTTTGGTTTATGTTTCTCATTCTCTCCCCCAGTTCTTGAGCAAGTTTGAATTCCACAAAGGAAAGAGCTACCTAAAGTACAAGGGTTGTAGTATCTTATCTTGGTACTATGGAACTTTGGTTCTCATGGGTTGATCTTAAGAAAATATGAATACCTTTGGAAAAGTGTGAAAGCTACCTAAAGGAAAAGAGCTACCTATGAACAAGGATTGTAGCTATTCTCTCTTGGAACTGTGAATCTTTGGGTTTCATGGGTTGATCTTGTGCAAGATGGCTACCCTTGGTAATAGTGTGAAAGCTTCATAGTGACATGTTTGTATAGCTTGAAATAAAGTAGAGCTATACTCCAAGGGAAATAAAGTACCTAGAGGAATTTGTTTTTGTGAAAAACAGATCTTGGGAGAGAAGACTCATTGAGAATAGAAAAGATGCATAATTGCACAAATGCAACTGCTACTGAATGTACCTCCCAATGTTAGAGATGTTAATCGGTCAAACCCTGTCGGTTTCGGTTTAGCCCGTCGGTTTCAGTCCCTTATCGGTTGCGGTTTAATCGGTCCGCTTAAATTGTAACCCTAGACCTACCCCCTCTAGGTTTCGATTTTGAGCGGGTCACTAACAGGTTACACCTAAACAAAATAAAAAAAAACTTATATATATAAATATATAATTCAAAATCAAGTAATTATTGGGCAACAAGCCAACAATCAACATTCAACAACAAACAATCCAAAACAAAATGACTCAAATGAGTCATACAACGAGTCAACAACATTAAACATAAGTGATAAAGTTCAAAACACAAACAAACTTCAAGACTTCAAGTTTTACTAGTTAAAAACAAAAAAAATCTTAATCAAGCATGAAATGATAAAATAAGTCGAGAATCATAAATATCATAAATTAAAATTTTATTAAACCAAACATAATCCAATTTTTAATAACTTGATTCATTATGAGTTTGACTTGTATTGTTGTTTTTGGGTTAGTATTTAAATTTTAGATTTTCATTGTGTAATGATCGAAAAAATAAAATAGAGATGACCAAAAAGAAAAAAGATAAAGAAATTTTACTTTTTTTAAAGGATAAAATTTAAATTGTACCACCGAAGGTAAAACTAACATAATTGTTAGTATGAAAAAACAGATGGAATGTTGGAATGACAACTTAAATTTTAGTGTGACCAGTAGAGATATTAATCTTTCTAACCCTGTCGATTTCTGTCCCTAATCGGTTGGGGTTTAAACGGTCTGCTAAAATTGCAAACCTAACCCTGAAAAAAACCGTTTTAATAGGTTTAGACCTACGGTTCTCAATCCTATTAACATCTCTACCAATGTAGCTGTATCAGGAACTACATCCTTTTGATCTAGTCTTTTCTCACGTGTGTCTGATTACATTATCTCTTAGCATGTTTTCTTTTTCCATATTATATTTTAGGCATAATTTTAGGATATGTATTGTTGGTAAGAATATCAGCCTGTTGAAAATTTTGTCTTGGAATAAAATATGCAAATCAATTTCCAAAAGTTTTCATGTTGAAAAATATATAGTGGATGTTTAATATTTGTGGGGGATTAAGAGATATTGAATCTAGATATGGGCTTCTAAAGTGTTGCTAAGGTTTGATCAATTTTTTGGTTTCACTTAATTGCGTTTTCTAAAAATCTTGGATTAATTTGAGGAATTCTAAATGGTTTTTGAAAGAGAGACCTATTTTGCCCTAATTTTGTACTTGTCATTTATCTCATACTTGATTTCATGCTCACAATGCATATATTAAGGACATGTGGTTGTTTTATGTATAAAACCCCCTTTCAAAAATCAAACACAATATCTCATCCTTACTTGGTCTCTTGAAATTCCTATCTCCTAACGACTAATTCATGGGTTGTAGATCATTTGAAGTGTTTATTAATTGGTTTGAAGAATTTAAGTGCTCTCATTCCCTCAAAATTCTCTCGTTGGCGATTTCTTCGAAATTGTTAAAGCCCTAGCTCTTTCGTCTTACTCGTTTACAAACCCTAAGCTTTACTCTAATGACTTCCAGTCCTACAAACCCTTATAAATCAAAGACCATTCAAACTGATGAAGTAACATTCCAAGCTACATCGCTAGAAATTTCTTTGCCTGAGCCCTCTGTTACCACAACAGACATTGTCGAAGCTGAGCCTCTGCCAGGACCTTTTTCCAGCTATTTTCCTAGCGAACTAGAAACTGAGTGTTGATTCTTATGTTAAATTTATATCTGATCAGTACATTACTTTAGTTTTATACTTCAGTGGCTAATCGGGCTGCGTATCGATTAGCGTGGCAACTGTATAGAACTTTGCCTTGTATAGTTTTTGTAGGACCTTTTCGGGATCATCGGAAGACCACTTCTCCTTCAGGAAGACTGCTCAAAGCTTAAGATCGGTAGACCTCGTGTCGGTGATGCGCTTCTACGTGTCCTCTCGGATCAAAGCTAGCTGGATTAATTCAAACTTATTCTCATTTGATATTTGAATTAATCCAAGTCTTTTTCTGACATGTCAAGCGCCGTAAGCAACTTTCAGCGAGAGAATGTTTTAGATCTGAAGCGATGTAAAACGATAAAAGCAGGCGTCCCCTACTTTACGCTTCATCTCTCGAGATCGACACCAAATCGCCCACCTTTTGAAGATCTCGAAATGATTATCTGCTCTAGTTATCTGTGAAGACGAAATCCTTATTGCTGACCCCATTTGCATTTAATGCATTTATGAAAAAAGTTGTTGAAGTCTTCGTCTTCTCCAACGGATCTTTTGAAGTGCACTACTTTAAATCTGCCATTGAAGACTGGATCGAGCGACAAGCGAGAATCAATCGAACACTTAAAGAATTGCTCTGAATCTATACAACTCCAAGTCTTTCATTTCGGTGCATTCAATAGATCCTCAGCAGATCTAGAAGTCCTCGTCAACAACAGAAGGCTGCTCTTCAACATTTATTGTTTTATTCTTCTTGTTGTTTACTTCCATTAACTATATACACTTGCGAATTAAATATCTTGTATTCTGAGATATTTAATTCCCTAGACAAACACAAGTCAATATTTTGTACACGATCCATTAGGGATATTCTTTGTAATTGATCTAAGTGGAAAACATAGTGCACAATTTAAATCAAGGTTATTGCCTTGGTGGTGGGCGTAGCACTCATTATAGTGTGAACCATCCCAAAATACTTGTGTTATTTCATACAATACGTTTAATTATTGTCTTCTTTCAGTTTCATAGTTTACTTCATCCATTTCAGCGAGTAACTTAAGTAATCATAA
>JABEVN020004011.1:0-15940 GCA_013146195.2 Codonopsis lanceolata | reverse complement strand
CTAGAGCTCAAGAAGGGATAGTTTTATGAGTATAGACGCTTTCTGGCATTGGTGAGTTTCGCGATTCGTCAGGATTACTAAGAAGCTATCTTGGCTGAGTGTACTAGGTACACGAAGTTTTGTGATAGCTATGATTGTTGATTGTCAAGGTAATAGGCCTTGTTACTTGGTCTCGAATTCTATTCGCTTATGTGCATTAGTTGTGTGAAACACCTACTTGATGCATTTACATAGTAGTATATTAAATTCTCAGCTCATGAATTCATGTTCATTCATTTCCTTAGCATAGAGACTATTAAAGGATGCTTAGAACCTTTTTAATCATGAACTCAGATCCTCAGAATAAAAAAGCTTTTGAAATCCAATCTAGCTTCATTCCCTAAATTGGTGATCAAAAGAGGTTCGTTGGTGGACTAGGATTGGTAGTGAGTAGGTTAAACATTGACTACAACTTGCTACTAAATGGAATTGACATGAATGGAAAGAATTTCAAAACATGGCATTGTGTGCTCAGGTGTGTTCCTACCGCGATAAGGAAATAAGTAGGATTTGCATGGTTTGAAATGCCAATTTGATTACCTTTGATTTGTTTTGTAAATTGCTCCATAGGCAATTATTAATTGTTGTAACTTAGAATCTTTTGTGATTGAATTTCATATAGCAGTTATTGCCCTCAAACAAATAGTTTCTGTAGTTAAATGTGTTCTTATGTTGAAGTTAGATTTTGCCTACATGATTGGCGAACGTGTTCTTTGTGTATTTGCGACTCAAGTATGAGTCATGTTACTTTTCAATCGAAATGTTGATGTCGTTGAGTATTTTGGGATTTCAGAGATTTTTGAATTTGGATTATTGTAGTTTGACCCTCGTGTATATTGTGGTGGTGGAATCGGGATTCGAGGCTAGGTTGATGGTTTTGAACTTGGTATATTGTGGTTTGAATCATGATTTAGAATTCGGGACGAATTCTTTTTAAGGTGGAGAGGGTGTGACGCCCCGCTCCTTCGTTATCTCGGTTTGCGTGCTATACTTGCACTCCTTCCTTTGTCGATCGTATGTTTGGTTCATGCGAGGGGTCTAGATATGTTTGAGAGACCATATTAAGACCAAAACATTATTAAGAGACTCCATATAGTTGTTGACTTGCTAAAGTCACAAGTCGTGACTCGACGATAGCTCCGAATGCGACGCGATTGAGGGTTTACTCATGCTTTGTGTTCATGACCTCTGCTTGGGTCCTAGACCTCTTTAAGATAGTTTATTAACATGTTTAGATGTGTTAGACTTCAAGTTGGAGGTGTTCCTTAAGTCTACCGATGATTTTGGAAGCTTTGGAGATAGCGTTAGTGCTCGCCTCTATCGCGTAGTTCGGGAATCGAGTCGCTGTAATCGCCTCTCCTTGGGATTCTTATTTCCCTAGTTGTTATTCAACTTCCTAGAAGTATTTAGGCTTCTTCATTAGCCCTTAGACTTGCCTTAAAAGTCTCCTTTCATTGCTCGTTTGATTTCGAGTTCGTTCGTCGTTCCGATTGCACGATGTTGCACCCCCCTTCCCGGTTTCGCTCCGAGTTGTTTCGGGAGTTGTTCGGGTGTGTTTTAGACTTGTTTTGAGTAGGGTTAGACCTAGAATGGTTGCCCAAAAGTTTGGGACCATTTAGATCAAGTTTAGACCAAGTTTTAGAGGTTCGGAGCCGAGGCGGCCATGGCACCTCATGAGGCGCCCGCCCATCTTGAGAGCATCGATGATTGTGCAGAACTTTGGGAGGGTCCAGTGAGGCGGCCGCATGGGCTAGGGTGAGGCGCCCGCCTCACCTTTCGAGAGCTTTTGTCGCTACGGGATTTCCTCTCCTGTTTCGGAATTTGACGATTTGTTCACTTCCAACCCCTACCTAAACCTATCCTAAACCTCCCTAACCCTTCCTACTTAAGTCCTAACATCCCTAACTAGATTTTTAAGTTGGATTAAGGGTCCATTAGTTGGTCATTAAGCCCCAAATCAGATTCAAAAAGGGACCACAAGTGATTGACACTTGTCCCACTCACCCTTTGACCAATATGCCACAAATCGCTCTTTTCTTCTTCATTTCGAGAGCCTTTTCAAAAACGAATTTCCATCTTTCTCTAACTCTTCCATGGTTTCGAGTTCTCATCCCTTGGTCTTCATCAACCATTCATCCATTGCCCAAGAGCCATTCATTAAAGTCGGAAGAGCTCATCAAGGGGAGCATTTCCATCCGAATACTTCATTTCTTCCTTTGGTGTTTAACTTGTAAGTTACCTTCTTCATCTTCTTCTTCTTCTTTGATTTTGTGCCCATTGATCCTAAGGAAAACAAACTCTATGCTATTTGAGGTCAATGGGTACACATACTTGCCTTATGATTTTAACTTGTGATTTGAGCATGTGAACTTGTTAAGAGCATGTGTAGATGAATCCTATGATTATTGAAGTATATTGTTACCTTTCATCTTGTGTTTCTAGGTTGTGAACTTGCTAGAATTCATGTTTACATTTTATTTGGAGTTTATTTTGATAGTAGGCATGAGATTGGGAATTTAGAGGTGTAATCTCACTAGGCAATATGTAATTGACCATTCAATTGAAAGTATGTGATTTCTAAAATGGGTATAAGATCTTGTTAAGTCTATGGATTTTAATATAGGGAATCTAGCCCAAAATGATTGTGAGGAAATTGTTGTAAATGTGAATGATATGTTGATTTGGGGATTTATGAACTAGGCATTTAACGTTGTGTGACAATTAAGACTTAATGGAGTTGTTTTATGATTCAATATCATGTTGGAGAGCATTAGGTTAAAACCCTACGATGTTCGGGTTTGGTTGGTCTTGATTATGAGTATCCGAGCGTCTTGAATTGTGTCCCATTTGTGACACCCACGTTATAGAGGTTGACTATTGGAGATTTGTTTAGGCGTGCTCGTTAGGGCACGGAGCATTAGAGATCAACCTATGATCTCGTATTTCTTTAAGAAATGATTATTTGAATGAGTTCTCTTTTAGGGAATTGAGTCGTGTGCACATGAAAGCACTTGCGAGGTTATGGCTATGGCTTAGTTTGATACCCGTGAGTTTGACTTTGAAGAAGTCGAACATATGTGACTGTTGGGACTATGGTTGAATCCGGTGTACCTTTAAGTGAGGATAAATGCTAAGTATGGATATATGATTGTTTTTAGACTAAATAATAGTCTTTGGTTTAATCTTGTAGAGGGCTATAGTAGACCTCACGTTGTGATTGAGCTTATATGCTACGTTTGTTTGGGTTGTGACT
The DNA here is from genome assembly GCA_013146195.2 of Codonopsis lanceolata. Classification (NCBI taxonomy): domain Eukaryota; kingdom Viridiplantae; phylum Streptophyta; class Magnoliopsida; order Asterales; family Campanulaceae; genus Codonopsis; species Codonopsis lanceolata. The sequence goes on along the minus strand of JABEVN020004011.1, from coordinate 12,648 downwards.
TGAGGGTCATGAATACCTAAATAGGTGGTTCTTGGACTAAACGAATAGGTTGGTTGGTTTTGTTAAGTGTGTACAATATGTGCATTGTTAAATTGGTGTGTAGAACTTTATGTCCTACTTGATTTGATATGTCCGCTTTTATGATCGGTCTTGGTTCTTGTTTGAGCATGAGAGTAATTATCTACTTGTGCATTTCATAAAAGCCACCTGCATTATTTGGATTGGTTTTCTATGTCGGTAGGGACGATTCATCGCCTTATACGAATCGTAAGATTCGATTCGCTATGGATCGCCGCACTGGACCTCACACACCCTCCGTTGTTGGCCGCAATGGGGAAGTAGCCCCTTTGCCAGACGCTAAGTGCCGCATTGGCTTGCTAGCTAAATCGAATGATTCTCGATGAAAGTCGATGCACTCACGAGCATCGATGTTGCACGAACCATTAAAGAACATTGTGTATTGTGAGCAACACAACGTAACTATATGGGTACCTTCTATCCCTTATGTTTACTATGAGCATTTATATGAAAGATAACGTGCTATATGGATTTATGAAGTTTATGTTACATGATGACATGAGTACAATTTATTATTGGTAGACTATAAAGATACCATGATTTTATATATGCTTGTGCATTATGCCATGCCACGCCATGTTATGCCATACATTTGCATTTAGTAACTTCTTCGGGTCATTATGACTCATTTCGTGTGTTTGTTTTCCTTAGTTTTTGCAAAGAGCTCGTTAGTACGTTGAAGCTTGCGCTTGATCGATAGTGATTCCTAGAAGGTGGTCTTAGGGCTCTATAGCTTGGAATTATTATTATTATGTTGTATTTGTATTTTGTGAGATACGGAATGTGAAGTTATGTAGACTTTACTTGGGTAGTTTGATTGTTAGTATTATGTTATTGTATTATTTTGGTAGCCGACTTGTCAAGTTGAGTGTTGTATTTATTAGAAGTTGTTCCTTTGTTATTTCCGAGCAAGGTGCTTTAGCTCACTTGTTCTAGTATTATGTTATTGCTATTTCATCTCCTCAACTTTAGTCGAGAGACATTGGTTTAGTTGGTTAGTATTGAATATCTTGTTACTCTTTAGTTGATTTATTCCTCCCGCATGTTATAGCCGTTAGAGTTGTTGTTTATTAGGTTGGTTCTTGTTGCTTCGCCGGCCTTAGGTTGCCGATGGTTTGTTGTCGTGCGCAATGTTGCGCCACGCGAAGTCGTAGATTTGTCGAGAGATAGTCGTCTCAACCTTGTATTCCTTGGTTTAATAACTATAGGTTTTGGTCCCACTTCATGATTTGCTTCCGCATATTTTAGTTTTTGGTTATTCGGTTTTGCCGTTATGGCTTTACATTCTTGTTTAGATTCTGTTTAGAGCGGGTGCTTGTGTCTTGTCTTGACGGCACGACCTTGGGATTCCGCATTGGAGTTCGTCGTGGTTGAGTCACTTTTATGTAATTTTAATTACTGAATTGTAATTTTAATTTTAAGTATGTATGTTTTTATGTAATTTTTAAGTATTTCTCTTTTTTGTAACTTTATCATTAGGTATTTTTTTCAATTTTAAAGTTTTATGTAGTTTTCTATTTATATTATTTTATGAGTCATGTATAATATGTATTTTATTGATAATTTATTAATTAAATTATAAATTATTTAAATTGTGAGTAATAGTATTATTTATAAATTAATTAATGTCTTTATTTATAATTTAATTAATTTATTTGTTTGAAAAATATAAAAATAAGATTGAAGTGTAAAGTTAATGAGGTGGCAGTGGGACCCACCTAAGAAGATGTATAAGAAGATTAGCATTGGGAAGAAATATTCTTAAATGGGATAAGAAGAAAAAATGTGTATGTGGCAGTGGGACCCGGCTAAGAAGATGATATAGGAAGGGTAGCATTGGGGATGCTTTTAGTTCTTTGAGGTATTCTGGGTAGTTGGGAGTTTATCATAAGTAAAATTGATAACGAACATAAATGTATATTTATTACTCTACAGAACCGTAGTCCCGTTTGAAACGATGTGTCAGTGTAGAGCAATTATTTAGGTAAGGAGGGAATATAAATTTGTCATTTTGGTAATCATGACCAAAAGTAATATATATTTATTTATAAAATAAAGACAAGAATGCATGGGTATAGGGTCATATCCAAAGAAACACTATAAAAATCGGGTTTAAAATATGAAGGAAAAAAAAAAGGAGAGACGCGGAAGGGAGTGAGAGGGGTGATTCATTTCATACTTCCCAACGGTAAGGTTTTTGTCGACAACGAGAGTGGCCTAGCATTGATAATAAATTAGTAATAAGAAAGTGGTCCCCACTGATTCTATTAGGTGGCTGGGGTTGCACTCTTACAGACTTACGATTCCAGGGCCTTTGATCGTGGTGTACCTCTTTTATCTTACTGTATATTTTAACATTTAAAGTAGGTATTTTAGGGTGGTGGCTGGGGTTGCAGACTTTTGGTTCTGAGCGTCTCGCATGTAATTACAAGATTAAATAATCCTTTGATTTGTGATAGCCCACCAAGATCTTTCTGTATTACTAATTTGCAAAAATCTACAAAAATTATTACTAATTTTTTATTCTTATAAATACCTATTCGCTTCTTTATATATACCTATATATATATATATATATATATATATATATATATATATATATATATATATATATATATATATAACCGTACTATGTAAAATCTTAGTTGATCATTTTACAAAGACCAAATGCTAATGATACACAACGTCTACTTCAAATGCACGAGCAAAGGCATGGCTTTCCAGGTATGTTAGGAAGTCTTGATTGTATGCACTGGGAATGGAAAAATTGTCGGTCGCTTGGCAAGGTCAATATTCAAGAGGTCATGGGAAGCCCACAATTGTGCTCGAAGCAGTTGCGTCGGCAGATTTATGGATATGGCATGCATTTTTTGGGGTCGCAGGTTCTCGTAATGATCTTAATGTGTTATATGAATCACCTTTGTTCAATAACGTACTCGAAGGAAATGCACCACCGTGCAATTTCGAAGTGAATGGCAAACAGTATACAAAAGGATACTACTTAACCGATGGAATTTATCCGGATTGGGCTACTTTTGTTAAGAGTTTTTCGTGCCCGTCGGATGCTAAGCGAAAGAAATTCAAAGAGATGCAAGAGGCTGCAAGAAAAGATGTCGAACGAGCATTTGGAGTACTCCAATCAAGATGGGCAATTATCAAAGGTCCTAGCAGGTTTTGGTATAGAGATAACTTGAAAGAAATAATGCTCACATGCATTATTTTACATAACATGATTGTGGAGGCCGAGGGTGATCACATTACGAACTGGGCTGATGATATCGTATATGACTCTCCACAAGTAAACCATGGGTCAACACAAGCATTTGAAGAATATCTGCAACGAAATTCAGAGGTACGAGATAGAAACACACATCATGAACTTCGATCCAACTTGGTTGAGCATATATGGCGTCGTTACGGTGACGTTTTTATGTAATTTTAATTATTGAATTGTAATTTTAATTTTAAGTATTTATGTTTTTATGTAATTTTTAAGTATTTATCTTTTATGTAACTTTATCATTATGTATTTTTTTCAATTTTAACGTTTTATGTAATTTTCTATTTATGTTATTTTACGAGTCATGTATAATATGTATTTTATTGATAATTTATTAATTAAATTATAAATTATTTAAATTGTGAGTAATAGTATTATTTATAAATTAATTAATGTCTTTATTTATAATTTAATTAATTTATTTGTTTGAGAAATATAAAAATAAGATTGAAGTGTAAAGTTAATGAGGTGGCAGTGGGACCCACCTAAGAAGATGTATAAGAAGATTAGCATTGGGAAGATATATTCTTAAATGGAATAAGAAGAAAAAAATGTGTATGTGGCAGTGGGACCCGGCTAAGAAGATGATATAGGAAGGGTAGCATTGGGGATGCTTAAGTTCTAAGCAGGTAGTTGGGTTGGGATAGGAAGGTATTATTAGCGTAGTTACTACCTTAGGCCCTTAGTTCTTTGAGGTATTACGGGTAGTTAGGAGTTTATCATAAGTAAAATTGATAACGAACATAAATGTATATTTATTACTCTGAGCAGTAGTCCCGTTTGAAAGCGATGTGTGGTGTAGAGCAATTATTTAGGTAAGGAGGAATATAAATTTGTCATTTTGGTAATCATGACCAAAAGTAATCTATATTTATTTATAAAATAAAGACAAGAATGCATGGGTATAGGGTCATGTCCAAAGAAACACTATAAAAATCGGGTTTAAAATATGAAGAAAAAAAAAAAAGGAGAGCGGAAGGGAGTGAGAGGGTGATTCATTTCATACTTCCCAACAGTAAGGTTTTCTTGTGACGACAATGAGACTGGCCTAGCATTGATAATAAATTAGTAATAAGAAAGTGGACCCCACTGATTCTATCAGGTGGTTGGGGTTGCAGTCTTACAGACTTACGATTCCAGGGCCTTTGATCGTGGTGTACCTCTTTTATCTTACTGTATATTTTTACATTTAAAGTAGGTATTTTAGGGTGGTGGCTGGGGTTGCAGACTTTTGGTTACAGGCGTCTCTGCATGTAATTACAAGATTAAATAATCCTTTGGACTGTGATAGCCCCAGCCAAGATCTTTCTGTATTACTAATTTGCAAAAATCTACAAAAATTATTACTAATTTTTTATTCTTATAAATACCTATTAACTTTATATATATATATATATATATATATATATATATATATATATATATATATATATATATATATATATATATATATATTCTTAGTTGATCATTTTACAAAGACCAAATGCTAATGATACACAACGTCTACTTCAAATGCGAGCAAAGGCATGGCTTTCAAGTATGTTAGGAAGTCTTGATTGTATGCTGGGAATGGAAAAATTGTCGGCTTGGCAAGGTCAATATTCAAGAGGTCATGGGAAGCCCACAATTGTGCTCGAAGCAGTTGCGTCGGCAGATTTATGGATATGGCATGCATTTTTTGGGGTCGCAGGTTCTCGTAATGATCTTAATGTGTTATATGAATCACCTTTGTTCAATAACGTACTCGAAGGAAATGCACCATCGTGCAATTTCGAAGTGAATGGCAAACAGTATACAAAAGGATACTACTTAACCGATGGAATTTATCCGGATTGGGCTACTTTTGTTAAGAGTTTTTCGTGCCCGTCGGATGCTAAGCGAAAGAAATTCAAAGAGATGCAAGAGGCTGCAAGAAAAGATGTCGAACGAGCATTTGGAGTACTCCAATCAAGATGGGCAATTATCAAAGGTCCTAGCAGGTTTTGGTATAGAGATAACTTGAAAGAAATAATGCTCACATGCATTATTTTACATAACATGATTGTGGAGGCCGAGGGTGATCACATTACGAACTGGGCTGATGATACCGTATATGACTCTCCACAAGTAAACCATGGGTCAACATAAGCATTTGAAGAATATCTGTAAAAAAAATTCAAAGGTACGAGATAGAAACACACATCATGAACTTCGATCCAACTTGGTTGAGCATATATGGCGTCGTTACGGTGACGTTTTTATGTAATTTTAATTATTGAATTGTAATTTTAATTTTAAGTATTTATGTTTTTATGTAATTTTTAAGTATTTATCTTTTATGTAACTTTATCATTATGTATTTTTTTTTTCAATTTTAACGTTTAATGTAATTTTCTATTTATGTTATTTTACGAGTCATGTATAATATGTATTTTATTGATAATTTATTAATTAAATTATAAATTATTTAAATTGTGAGTAATAGTATTATTTATAAATTAATTAATGTCTTTATTTATAATTTAATTAATTTATTTGTTTGAGAAATATAAAAATAAGATTGAAGTGTAAAGTTAATGAGGTGGCAGTGGGACCCACCTAAGAAGGTGTATAAGAAGATTAGCATTGGGAAGATATATTCTTAAATGGGATAAGAAGAAAAAAAAAGTGTATGTGACAGTGGGACCCGGCTAAGAAGATGATATAGGAAGGGTAGCATTGGGGATGCTCTTAGTTCTTTGAGGTATTCTCGGTAGTTGGGAGTTTATCATAAGTAAAATTGATAACGAACATAAATGTATATTTATTACTCCGCAGAACCATAGTCCCGTTTGAAACGATGTGTCAGTGTAGAGCAATTATCTACAATAAAAAAAAGGCTTATATCAACGTTTTTAAAACGTTGTAATAGAGTTTTTACAACGTTTTGTAAAACGTTGTGTTAGGCAACGTTGTAATTGGCCCCCCTTTTTTATAACATTTTTTAAACGTTGTTAAAAGTCTTTTACAACGTTTTTTAAACTTTGTTAAATGTCTATTACAACGTTTTTTAAACGTTGTAATAAACTTTTTATAAGGTTTAAAAAACGTTGTAAAAGACTGTTAACAACGTTTAAAAAACGTTGTAAAAGGGTTGTAACAACGTTTTTAAAAAACGTTGTAAAAGACATGTAACAACGTTTTTTAAAAGTTGTAAAAGACTTTTAACAACGTTTAAAAAACGTTGTAAGAGAATTTTTACAAAGTTTAAAAAACATTGTAATAGACTTTTTACAACGTTTTTTAAATAACGTTGCAAAAAGTATATTACAACGTTTAAAAAACATTGCAAAAAGTCTATTACAACGTTTAAAAAACGTTGTAAAATCTATTTTCAAAAAAAAAATTAAATAGCATTTTGTTCCAATTTTGAACCCCCCCATCTAACACAAACAGAATGTCAAAAGATAATACTGATTATTATCAAGAAATGAAAAACCTCGTGTAGAGATACTGAGTGCTTCTCAGCAAAGAGTTAATTCCATATTCTTAAAATCCATTTGGCCTGTTTGACCCCATACATGTTAGCTTCATTCTAGAAGATGCATTGTGCATATCATTCTTATTGAATAACCAAAAAAATTTAGTAGACTCCAAGACTAGCCACTAATGGTTTAAACAATAATACATTTAGAAAGATGTCTCACTAGGCACTAACGGTTTAAACACCAGTACCAGAATCCTTCCTACTGCCAAGATGGATGCTTGTAGCTTAGCCTATCTCCATCCCATCCACCATGAGGCTCCTTTCGCTTCAATACCCCACCACCTGCTATCTACTGAAACATCTTTAATTGCTCCTCCGCCAGGGCTTGTGATCCAGTAATACTCAACTATCTGGGTATGCTTGAAATAGCAGCTCTTTAAATTAGCTAATCCACGCTTCTTATTGTTCCTTTTAGGGTGGTGCTCCTTGAGCCAAAGCTGAAGCATCTAAATATATTACCTAGAAACAAATTTATCATTTTAAAGCAAATGCAAGTTTACCAATACAGCACGGTTAGAGCAAGATCAAGGACATGCCACCTTTTCCACTTCTCGTTTTATCACCAACAAAGATCGATCTTGAAACGGTTCAACTGCACTAACAATTAAGGGAAAATGAGATATCAAATTGAGGATATCCAAATCGGGTAAATAAAATTAAGCGTCATTTACCTCATATAAGAACCATGAAGCGTAGGCATGTGGCGGCATACTCAGCCTATGTGCCTTTGATAAAGAGCCGCCTCCCGGCTTTCCCAATATGATTCTAGAGGGTTTTGGAAGCTGACAAGCAATTAACTTCAATTACTAAAAGCCAACCACTATTTTCAAGTATCGGAGGTCATTTCAAGTAATCTATTGACTATTGTGTAATCTAGATGTGTAATATGAACAATTAAAAAGATGCCTCTATCCAAAGACACCGTAACATAGACCACCACCAATTCCCTTCCTTTTCTCAATGACTCATCAAGGTATGTGATAAGATATTATACATGAGCAATACCAAAACATCGGATAAGAATAAGAAATTGCGAGGAGAAACCAGAATTAACCTGCTGATAAGCCTCTCGGTGAGCAAACGATAGACCCCTGAAATTTGGAGAAGATTACTCACAAGAGAATTTGTTTGCTGCAAATCCGCAACATGGCAACCAAATCTTAAAGGAAGTTAATATACGATTTGTTTTGTTTATGTACGATTTGTTTCCCCAACCGCCTAAAAAGAAAATTAGCAAACGCAATGACATAGAAAGTAATCGAATAAATACAATATAAAAGGACCAAGCTCCCCCAGTTTACATTAGATTCAATAGTGTATACACGCCCCGAACAATTATGCCGCAATGAGATTGATGGTCCAAATCAACTAGCCGCCTGGAGTTGGGGCTATAAATTGGAGCCAAGATCCAAGGTTCCATTAAGCCGGGTTGTTTCTAATACCTGTCACATCCAATGTCCATACGGTCATGAGTTCGTAAGTAAAAAAGCGACAACTAAAGATTCCAAAGATATGGAATCTTTCATGATATTAGGTTCTCCAGACTCACAGCTTTGTAGTCGTGGGAATGTCAAGAGCTTTCAGGGAAATCGTAGGTAATGCTCCTCGAAGTCCTCAGTATTTTGCATCTTCCTGCCATTACAATTGTTTTTTATCAGCTCAAACAAATTAAAATGAGAATGCTAAACGCCAATTATTCATGTGTATGCTTGCAAGAAGAAACTACAAAATCACATGAAATAGAACTACAAATGTAAGCCTATTGTGGTCCGCCATGTAAGACCCCGAACCTTCGTGTATTTGACTCTCTCGTGTTGCATGCTTTGTTGTTAATGCGTTGAGTGTTCGTCTTAGCATGTTAGCACTTAACTGGGTCTCATGGGAGTCTTAGTACCTTGTATATATGACTTATAATGTTCATCTTGATCATAGTATGCTTGGTTGAAAGTTTAGAAGCTTTGTTGATTCGTTTGAGTCTTAGAGTTTCTCGTGTTTGCCTTCGTTGCTTGTATTGTTTGTGCTTTCAACTTGCGAGAAGTTCATTTAAGTTCTAGACCAAGTGTACTAGTATTTCTCATGCTTGCACAATCAATGTTCATAGATTTGTTGCATTTGGAAATAAGATGACCAACATATCACTTCACAGATTCAGTCCTGTTTTTGGGGAAACTTCGGGAAAATTCTGGTACCAATCTACTAAAGAGAATTTTCTAAAACTTTAGTACGTTTTACCTACATATGTTAGGATACTCCCTGTAAAATATGGTATTTTTCCAAGGTGTATAAGTACCTCATTTAGGTCTTGACTTACGGCTGTGCCAGATTTATCTTTTCAGGAAATCAGCTTCTGTACTCGAAGTTGTAGTAGCCATATTTTGATTAATATAAGTCCAAATTGAGTAATTTAAAATTCTAAACTATATTTTAAAGAGTCTAGTTTCATAAAAATCAATAATCACCTCATTTGGAGGTGTGAGCTATTTATGGTCGATTTTACAAGATCGACTGTCCAGTAACAACAATCTGGAAATTGGGCAGTTTTCAGCCTTTGGTCATTTCTTGGGTGGTTTTGGCTATTGACCACCAAGCCCCTTGGCCCTTGGACGTCTTGTGGGTGTCAAGCCACCTTTGTTGACTTACTTTCAACCCTTGTGAACCCTTTGATCATTCCTTATCAATGGTCACCCTTCCTTGGCCAATTAGAAGCAAGATAATCACCATCACTTGGATTGGAGGGTTTGAGGGAAGTATATAAACCAAATTTCAGCCTTTCAGCCATTGTTGATCAACAACAAGCTGATATTCAGAGACATAACTCCATTTTCGTCCATGGAGGTCACTCCAACTTGAGAGACCATTTCGGAGATCCGGTGGTCCGATCGACGAATCCGAGACCGCCAAATCGAAGCCCTCGATCTTCTCTACAACAATCCTTGCTCTAATCAACCTTTCCTCCATTAATCTTAGGACTAAGGTACGTTGAGAAATCCCTGAAATTTTCATGTTCAATAAAATGACATGACCCCTTCATTATAGTTGCTCTATTGATGATTATGAACATCTTTTGTGAAGACAAATCCTCCAATTCAACCTAAGAAATATGAGTAGGATTTTATGAATTCTTATTGAAGTTGTGATTTTGACTTTATGCAAAGCATGAATGTTGTTTATAATGAGCTTAGGAACAACTCTTGTGAAAGATTATGTTTCAATTCAAGGTTTAACAAAATCTCCGATTCTAGGGTTTGAAACTCGGGATTGTGTTTAAGGCTAGTTTAAGATCATGAACGGCCTAGTTATCGAGTTCTAAATGAAAGGAGAACTTAGGAAAGGGCAATGTGATGCATATAGTATCAATGCTCTACTTGGTTGAATTTTAGTAAAACTCACCGGAGTTGAGATTGGAGTTATTGAACAATACCGACTCCACATTCAATCCCTACGACGCTTTGTAGTGCGTTAGACTAATATATTAGCTTACGTGACTTTGGGATGGATAGAAGGGCATGTTTGATATGAGTGATTATAAGACTCAATCGAGTTCTTATGTGGTTTATGTGATTGTGTGAAGCAAATGCACAATTGAGAGCATGTTGTAGAATGATGTATCTACTTGACAGGTTGAATTCGCTCTTGTCGAATTCCTACTTGATTCTTTAATGAGTAAAAACACCTACTTGTTGAATAATGAATTTGAGGACTATTCTATGAGAAGATTTGGATTGGGGCTTTCTTAGTACTCTATACATGGAGTCTACTTGTATAAGTCGCTAGGATGACCATGTTGTTATCTAAGACTCACCGGTATGGTTTGACCTTACGGTTATTACCGCCTAGTGTTGTTAAGTGCTTTGACTACCATCGACTTTTGTGTTATTGAATGAGTTACTACTAGAAGAGTTTAGTAAATGGCTTCATGATCCGAGACTAACTGAGTAGTCTTGGATAGTACTTAATGGACCGATGGTTAAGTTGTGACTTTGAATTTCATAGTGAATATGGAATACCGTGTATATTTTATATTATGACTAAATGCATGATTTCCTACCTTGTCAAGAATTGATTCTTCTATGTGTTTCTATGATATGACTTATGAGCATATTGAATGTATTTGCCTTCGTGCCCGATCTGCTCTACGCTTAATGAATGGTGAACTTGGATTCTACTATTAAGTGGAATTATGAATCAAAATTGAACTAAGCTTGATTTCACAATAATCAACTTGGGCTTCCCTTATATAATTGACTTGGGACTTGAACTAAGATTCCTAAATGGAATGAGAACCTTGCTATGCCTCAAAAGAACATAGAAAAGAGTTGGGACACATATAGTGTTCAAACTCTATTTGGTTGAATTGTAGTAAAGACTCAACGGAGTCGAAGTTAAGGAACAATTGAACCTTACGAGGATCGTGGTGAGATCCTATGATAATTATATTCCAGCTTGACTAGATTACTAGCTTTTGGGACTTGAATTGAATAGAGTGAACAAACTTGGCACTTATGATTTAGAGACTCAAATGAGCTCCTATTGTGGTTTTGTGATTTATGTAACAATGTGCATAATCGTATGAGTTTAGTAGATCATTATATCTACTTGAGAATTAGCAAGTAAACATCTACTTGTGCATTGCATATAAGTCCAAATGGCATTACTTGAGTTTTCATGATGATGGTGGGGACGATGCATTGCCTTCACGAATTATGGGATTCGTGGATTGTAATGTATCGCCGCATCCGATTCGGTTTCACACACACCTCCACCTAGCTACAAATGGGGAAGTAGCCCCTTTGTCGCAACCAATCGAGCACATTGGCTAGGCTATTTTCCGAGTGAGAGCTCTCTACCCGAGAAGAGAGAGCTCTGCACTTTGATACCGAACACGTATCACCGGCACGATATGATTAATCAGCTTGTGATTGCGTGAGCAATACGACGACAAGTGATTTGGTACCTCTCTATCCTTTATGTGGCTTACTATGAGCACTTATGTGATAACAAAGTGTTAGTTGAACATGAGATCTTATCGACCATGTTTGTATGGCCGATGTTATATGAGAGATTTGATATGTATATATATATATATGCACACTTATACATGATGATTGTATGAGAGATTTGATATGTATATGTAGAGATATACATACTTATATATGAGATATTTATGAGATTTGATATGTATATATAGAGATATGCATACCGATATATGTGTATATATATAAATATGCACCCTTACACGTGATGATTATATGAATAGCTTGATTAGTATATATGATGATATATGTATACTTGCATATGATGTTTTGTGGAAACTACCTTTCTAATTCATTTGATTTGTGTGTGAGTAGAATTACACCACAGGTTCATTTGGGCGGTTTAGTAAGTAAGAAGGAGTGGATATCTTGTGGAGTATCGAACGATACGACGCCTCTTCACGGGTTTTTACGTCATATAAAATGACACCGGTTATGTTTATGTTACATAATTATATGTTGCATATATATTGTAGCGTATTGGGTCATTATGACTCATTCGTACTTGTTTTTAGTTGCAGCCAATTGGTAGCAGCGTTGAGGCGAGTAGATCGTGATTTGTTGCGGTCGCGGTGATCGATAGATCGAGATTAGATCGTGTGGTTCGTGTTTGTAGCGACTAACTTTCGAGCAAAACTTGGGGAGTCTGTTCCTTTTAGCATTGTCATTGATTTCATGTACTTTGCTATTCTTGTGAGATCGACATTTTGTAAAGTTATTTAGACTTTACAGTCAGTAGATACTTGGTTATT
>JABEVN020004010.1:0-15945 GCA_013146195.2 Codonopsis lanceolata | reverse complement strand
ATTGAAATTCAATCTTGAATGGAAAGAAACATAAGAAAACCCCTATGGGTACATCGATAAACTCAATAAAGATAGAAAAATGCAAAAGTGTTGACCATACCTTATATAGAATATGATTGGAAGTACGTTGTGCTTAAGCGCCCACCGTCCGAGATATTATATGCGGTGCTTGTGTGCTAGGTATCAAGCAAACCCCAAAGTCTCTCACTTGAAAGTAGTAAAAAGAATAATTCGATATGTTGGTGAGACTTGTGGCATGGGTTTGTGGTATACTAAACACACAAACACCAATCTTGTTGGGTTTAGCGATCTAGGTTTGTAGTGTAGATGACATGAGAAGCACATCGGTGGATGTTTTATTTGGGGAATAACTTGATTTCATGGTTTAGTAAGAAACAAAATTGTGTTGCCCTATCAACAGTGAATCGAAGTATATAGGCTGGCGGTAGTGGATGTACACAACTTTGTGGATGAAACAAATGATCAAGGATTATGGTTTTACAGGTAATATATTAACCATGTATTGTGACAACACAAGTGCCATAAGTATAGCTAAAAATCTGTTCACACTCTAGAACTAAGCACATAGACATAAGACACCATTTCATTAGAGACTTGGTTGAACAAGGCATTGTTTGCATTGAACATGTGGGAGCAAAAATCAAGCTGGCGATATTTTCACAAAGAGTCTAGATTTTAAGAGATTCATAAATCTTAGGAAATCTCTCGGTATGTGTGCCATGTAACCCCTCATTTCTTATAAAATAATAATAATAATAAAAAATTTAGGCATCTTGCATTGTATTTTAGGGGGCACACTAGTTTCATTTTTTATGCTTTAGTACCTTTGTTTGTTGTCTTGGATATACATTCAATATTTGTTGTGATTTTCTTGTTCTGATTCTTCTCATCATCTCCCTAAAATTGTATTGAAATTGAAAAATCTTTTGACCACAAAGGAAAAAGCTACCTTTTGAAATTTTTGGGATGTTGCAATTTGTCAAAGTACTATGGAGCTTAGGCTTTCATGGGTTGATCTTGAGTAAATTGACTCCCGTTAATTGACAAAGTGTGAAAGCTACCTAACGGAAAAGAGCTACCTATGAACAAGGTTGTAGCATCTTTCTTTTGGAACTATGAATCCTCGGATTTCATGGGTTGATCAATAAGTTAAGTTGCTACCCTTGGTAAATAGTGTGAAAGGTTCCTAGTGGTTTGTGTTGAATATGCTTGAAATAAAGTAAAGCTATTCTCATAGGGAAATAAAGTACCTATGGTATTTATGGGAGTTTTTGTGCTGGTTTGGTGAAGATAAGATAAGAATTTGTACATAAAATCACAATTTTGGCGAATGTGTTTTCCAATGCAGCTACATTGGGAACTACATTCAGATGATCTAGACATATCACATGTGTGTGCTTGCATTATTTTCTTGTTTTTCTGCACATGTTAGGCATATCTTCTAGGACATATTGCTGTTGATCATATCAGCCCCTTAATGTTTCTGCTTTCATTAACAAATTAGTGCAATCTCAGTTCCATTGTTTACCAAGTTGATATTTTATGTGGTTGTCTAATCTATGTGTTCATCATGAGGTTCTGAACTAGTCTATAATTACTAATTTTGGCAGAATTGTGTGGTTACAATTTTGGTTAATTAAGTGTTGTGCATTCTCAAAATGTTTGATCAATTTTGTACAAATTCAAAATTTTAAAATCAGAAATCGGTAGTTATTTTCTCACATTAAATCCTCTACCTATTTCTCATGGCAATAACAGCAGATTTTTATTACTTCTCTATTGGTGGTTAATATTTGATTTTTATCTAAATTTTGAAATTTGATTTGTTGTTTAGGTCTCCTCACATTCTATCATCTTAATGAGGTTAACGGCTAATTGGTGTTTAGTGGAGTATTAATGCTGTGATTACAGGTAAACAGAACACTTCTCCCTGAAGCTTCCTTCTTTGAAATCCGGCAACAAAATTTCAAGCAGATCATACCTCCTTCCAAATCCCTTCTCTTTCATCATCTCTCTTGTGATTCTTCACCTAAAATCTCTCAATGGCATCTTCCTCATCTGCACATGAATCCCCAAAACCCAATTCAAGCGCTGATGTAGCTTTCGATGAAGCTACATCCAGCCCTCTTTCTTCACCGGAAAATGATCCTTCCTGGAGAAAAAGGCAACGCCATTGATGTTGATAATCCGAGCGATTTGTCAGGGTTACCCCAAATCGGTAACCCTAGCACGAGGAAATAAAAACGGCTTCGTGGAATACCCTCAAATTATGAAGATCCTAGTGTTGAAGACATTCCCACTGCTAAGAAAAACAAGGTTACTCCAGGAATTATTGAAGAAACTGTGGACATTAAAAGTGATCCTGATGATGTCGATTTCATTCCCAAAACAAGACCGACCCATGTTGTTCAAGAACCACCATCTCCATCTGCTTCTCCAAAAATTGCTCCAGTTTCAGAAGAAACCAGAGATGATGACTACCCAATTCCGTCACCCCGAGTGGTTTTTCCGACAGATTCTTCCACACAAGCTAAAGAATCATCTGATGTTGAAGTTAGCTCTCCCTCTGAATCAAATGCCGATATAAATTTCTCTGACGAAGACAACACTTTGGCCGACTATCTGGTTAAATTGAAGAACGTGACTTCTTCCAAGTCTGCACCATCTCCACAGCCTCCGACAGAGGACTTGCCCCGACAATCCAACTCATAAGAATTTGATGATAGTTCTGATAAAAAATTTGGAAGCAAAGAGGCAACTCCAGAAGCTAGTGAAGATATAGAGGAGATCCCTGTTCGCTTCACTCGAAGCTGGCTGTCTAATGCCAATGTAGCTTCTAGTGTAGCTACATCCAAACGTTCTAAGGCATCTGCTTCTGCTGTTGGTAATCCCTTTTCTTTTAAATTTGTGTTCAAACCTGCTTCCATTCGATATAACACTTCTCGAAAGATTGTTGATGAAAGAACTATTCCATCTGCTGAGTTGAATGCACAGAATCTCACTCCATTTTTCTCTGATAGAGGTTTGCTAGGAACACTTTCTTCAGCTACCCCTTATTTTCGTGATATTATATATGAATTTTATACAAACATTGAAAAACGAATTTGTTCACCTTCTGATGCCCGGTTTGAAAAAGTTTTTGTAAGAGACAAATGGTATGATTTTTCTTCGTCTGTCATAAATACCATGATGAACACTCCTGCATCTGGCCCCTTCGAGATGAATTTTGATTTGAACATGTGTGTTTTTGAGCTTACTGGTGGCACCTTGTCTAAATGGCCTGCTAAAGGCTCATCTATTAGCACCTCACAATTGTCATCTCTCTATGCTTTCATGCATAAAGTGTGTTGTGCAAACTGGTCACCCACTACAAACTCTAACACCCTTACTGAAGAACATGCTAAGGTGCTCTACCAGATTGGGACAAATGGGCCATTTGATTTTGGTTACTTTGCTTTCAGAAAAATCTCCTCTTTGGCTGAATCTGAAGGAGATAAGAGGTCTTTAATTTTCCCATCTTTGATATATAAAATCCTAGTTTCCCAAGGCTATACTCCTCCTCCTTCCACTAGATTGTCTCCTCTTCTTGAACCCTCCACATTTCGGAAATTGGGGGAGATAGGCTTGTGAATCGCCTCTTATACATCCATATGCACATGTATCATCTGCTCTGGTTCTTCTCTCCCCAATGCCTCCACTTCGTCAATGTTCCATCCAATGTAGCTACATCGGCCCTTACGCACACCCTCACGCACTAATGTTTGCTTTTGTTTCGAACGACTAGCCATGGTGCACTCTAAGTTGAAATCACAGTTACTGAGACTACCTTTGCTCACATCATTAGGCGCTAAGTATCTGGGCGGTTGGCCTTACATTCTGGCCAAATAGGGGGTGATGCAAGTGTTCCTGGAGTTACTGATTGATCGATGTATTTTATACGTCGATTTTATATACTTCTATGACTTAAATTATGTTATTTCATGAGGCTTTTGGCTACTAATATATGTTTTCGGTGAGTTTTATAAGTTTCTGGGGTTATTAGTGAAAATATCGAAACTCGGGGTTTTAAGCGCAAATTTCAAGAAGGGCCAAAAGGAAAAATGAAGAAAAAGCAAAAGCTGCAGATTAGAGGAGACCTTGCGGATGCAAGGTGCCTCGCACTGTGACCGCAAAGGTAGGCGTGCAATTCGAGCAAAGAACCAAGAATTCCAAGGCCAAACATCGAGACTCTTGGACGCAAGAGTACCCAACACCTGCGACCGCAAGGTGGTCGAATGCGACTATTTCGGATTTTCACACGGTCATTCGATTGAATTACAACTCCAGTATATATAGAAGTCGGAATCTTAGAGGCAAAGCATAAGGAGGGGCGGTGGAAGCTCTCTTTAGTAGATTTTAGGTAGTTTTTAGATTGTATAACATAGTTAGATTTTGTAATTTCAAGTATTGAAGATCAAATCATGTATCCGATCATCTCCATGTCTTCATTGTCTATGATGAACTAAATCATCCATAATCTAGGAGGTCACTACTAGAAAACGCCAGTGCTTGACGAAATTTCCGTGATAAATCTTATTTCCGTTAGTAATCGGCTTTCCCAATCTATTCGTCGATATTCCGTCGGTAAATTTGGTCGGTAATCACAAAGCGGAACTCATTAAGTCGGTAATCAGCGGCGAATTTCGTTCCGTTAGTAATTACTAACGGAATGAGTTTCCGTCGGTTTTGCTAACATAAATTTCCGTCAGTAAATGTTAGTTCCGTCAGTAATATCAACGAACGTTTCCGTTAGCAATTTTCATCTCCGTTAGTGATTTCCGACGGATTACTCCGTCAGTAATTTATATTTCCGTCAACAATACCGCGAACGAATATTTCCGTTAGCAATTTTCATATCCGTTAGTGATTCCCAATGACTTGCTCGTCGGTAATATATTTTTCCGTCGATATCTTACGAAGCGTATCGTTAGCAATTTCCATTTCCGTTAGCAATTCCTAACGGATTACTCCGTCGGTAATATATATTTCCGTCAGTAATACCGACGAACGTATCCGTTAGCATTTTCCATTTCCGTCAGTAATTTCCGTCGGAATATACCGCCAGTAACATATATTTCCGTCAGTAGTCCCAACGGAATATTCCGTGAGTAATTGCAAAAATAATAACGTAAATTTTAGTTTTACGCACATAATTTCCGTCAGTAAAATTAAAAAGAAAAATAATAATTTTTATATAAATTAAATTTTTTTAGGTGCCTGATTTATCATAAATATATATAATAGGCTCATGACAAAAATTAATTGCACTACAAAACTAAAACATTAAATAGAACAAAATGTTATTACATCAAATTCGTTTCCCAAATCTATTGTTAATTACGATTGTATTGAATATTCATTTTATGTAAAGGAATTAGGGGACTAGGTACGAGGAGTGGACGAAGATCCATGCATAAAAGCGACCATCTGGGCACGCATCTCTGCTATTTCCCGTGCCTGCTCAGCCATTTGTTCATCTCGTCGAGCCATAGCTTCATCCTGCTGCGCCACCCTAGCTTCCAATGCATCCATCTTGGCTTGCGAATCTTCGTCCAACGGAGCATTTGATCCTCCCGTTGACGACAAACTCGGAGAAGAGACTGTGGATGAAAGCAGAGTGATAGTCCCCCAATCCGTAAAGTCTATTCCCCCTTTTTTTCATCCTTGTGACACAACTCTCTGCCATAATTCTATTTTCGACAAAGCGGGAACGGGAGTTCCCTCTTAACTCTCCGTGCGGCCCTGGGTGGCATCTTCATTTTCAATCATCTTAAAGGCATCTGTCATTAAAAAAAATACAATAATTAATAAAACATCAAACATAATAGATATATGATCCAATTTAATACGAACAAATTACCTATTTGATTATAATCTCAATTGTTGAGATTCAAAACTCATAAAGAAAAAAAATTACAACAACACATATGAAGAAAGTTAAACAAAACATATATATGCATTGGATATATATTTAAGTAGCAATTATTGATGCAAAAAACAGCCACAGTAACCATTGAAAATTAAAATGACGATTGTTGATTCAAATATTACATTGCTTCCAAAATTCATGTTCCGAAATACCAAATAGGCATAGCACGCAATAACCAAACACTACTAAAACCAAATTGAGAAAAACAAAATTCTAAGTCATGCTCAAAGAAAAAGAAGTCCAGTTCTCTATAAGAAATATTGGTCTTCTAATTTTTTATCATTACTCTCTTGTATAAGATATCTTTATCATCAGTCTCTTATGTAAGATACCTTTATGTTCCTCTTCATTAGGTTACGCTAGCATCATATTTTATTGTGAGAGCTGCTCTATTAGCTGCACCAATTTGTTACTTAACCAACTTATCAGTTATCAAATTGTAAAAGCATTCGAAATACAACTATTATCATTCGATTCCAACGATTTGTCATCCTCTTCACAAAAGGGCACTCACCAACCTTTTGGCAAACCACTCAAGCTGGAAGAAACTCGTCCCAAGTCAAAGTTTTCCATGATCAATAAAACCTTTTGACATCAGTCCATTGTTTGAATGCCATGTCAACAAAACCAAAGATCAATAAAACCAACCCATACAAAGATTTACAAAGAAATTCCAAACAAATTCCCAAAAAAACAAACAAACAAACCTTCAATCGAAAAACGAACGAGTGATATCATCAAAGATCAATAAAACCAACCCATACAAAGATTTACAAAGAAAACGAAAAATGAAAATCAAAGATCGGAGACAGAGATGAACGAAAACATACCAGACAAAGGGTAGAATGGATCTAGGGTCAAGATCTGCAAAAAAAAATTTGAAATGATTAGGAAGAATATGATCCAATCCTTAACATCACCTTCGTCGACGTAAAGATATAATATATGTATGTACCTGGTTACAGAGTTGACGACGGCAGGAAGAGGAACTGGATCAAGCAGACGGGATAGTTGCTGGCTTGTGCGGCGACGGTTGGATCTAAGAGAGGGATTAAGAAATGTCTGGCCGAAGATGGACTCGGAGATGGCAAGGTTGATGTCGGCGATGGAGGATGGTGGCCGGGCGGAGGAGATGAAGGACAGAGGAGAACGAACTGGGGCGAGCGGCCGTGTGATGAGAGAGGGTAGGGATTGAGCGCCATTTAGAAAGAGGGAGGGTTTGAGATTTGGGTTTAGATAAGTAGTATTTATACCTAGGTTTTAGAAAGAGAGAGTGTTTGAGATTAGGGTCTAGAGTTGTTTTTATACCTAGGGCTTTTATTGTGTATTTAGTTATCAGCTAATTATAAATATAATATAATTTACATTGTGTTTGTTTATCTTAAATTTAATTTATGAAATAGAAAAAACAGTTTTATTTGATTTTTTTCTTAATTTATACTCTCAATTTATAGCTTTTATCTTTAATTTAATTTAATAAAAAAAGTGTGTGTGCAGCCAAATTACATTACATTAAGTTACGTTAATTTAAGTTAACTTACGTTACGTTAAGTTACGTTACGTTACGTTACAATACGTTATGTTACGTTACGTCACGTTAAGTTACATTACATTAAGTTACGTTATGTTACGTTACGTTAAGTTACATAAGTTAAGTTACGTTACGTTACATTATGTTAAGTTACGTTACGTTACGTTAAGTTACGTTAAGACAAGTGGTTGGACTGCAGCCAAATCTGAGAAAAATTCGAACCAGCCAACATCAGTAAAACCCGGAGACCCGAGGTTGAGACAAGTGGTTACGTTATGTTAAGTTACGTTACGTTACATTACGTTACGTTACGTTAAGTTACATTACGTTACGTCACGTTAAGTTACGTTACATTAAGTTACGTTAAATTAAGTTAACTTACGTTACGTTAAGTTACGTAAGTTAATAAATATAATGTTACGTTAAGTTACGTTACGTTACGTTAAGTTAAGTTAACTTACGTTACGTTAAGTTATAACATTTCGCCAATAGGCGTAGCATGTTTTCCTGTTATAATGGTCAATCGTACTCCATTATACCATTTCGTCAATAGGCGTAGCCTACTTTCATTTTATAATGGTCCATTGTAGTCCATTATAACATTTCGCTAATAGGCGTAGCGTGTTAAGTTAAGTTACATTACGTTAAGTTAAGTTAAGTTAAGTTAAGTTAATTTAAATTAAGTTAAGTTAAGTTAAGACAAGTTGTTATGTTACGTTACGTTACGTTAAGTTACGTTACGTTACGTCACGTTAAGTTACGTTACATTAAGTTACGTTACGTTACGTTACGTTAAGTTACGTAAGTTAATAAATATAACGTTACGTGTTTTCATGTTATAATGGTCCATCGTATTCCAATATAGCATTTCGCCAATAGGCGTAGTGTGTTTTCATGTTTTAATGATCTATCATAGTCCATTATACCATTTCGCTAATAGGCGTAGCATGTTTTCATGTTAAGTTACATTAAGTTACCACGCTACGTTGCTAAGTTAAGTTAAGTTGTTACGCCACGCCACGCTACGTTGCTAAGTTAAGCAGTTAAGTTACGCCGTTACGTTACGTTACGTTGCTTAAGTTAAGTTAAGTTGTTGTTACGTTACGCTACGTTAAATTGCTAAGTTACGTTACATTACGTTAAGTTGTTAAGTTAAATTATGTTACGTTAAGTTGTTAAGTTACATTAAGTTAAGTTAAGTTAAGTTAATATAAGTTAAGTTAAGACAAAAAACAAAATGTCGGGGCTAGTACAGCACGGCCAAAATCTAGTGTTTGGGGACAAGAAGTTTCAAGATCTTCGGATTGGGGTGCTATAGCTTCTAAGAAAGATAGTGATCAGCCGATTTCATTGCCTTCTCGGGGTAGGAAGGATGAAAAGGCTGATGCTCCTATGTGGAAAGAAGCTGATCAGCCGATTTCATTGCCTTCTTGGTTCGTTGGATCTGAGTGAAGACGGAGCAGAATTCAAAACTTATTCAAAAGGAGGCTAGGGCTACGATTCTGCAAGAGAAGAAAGCTATGGCTGAATGGGATTGAAAATCACAGTAGTGGATACGGTGGAGCTCGATTGGGTGAATGTCGAACTAGGGCAAGGGGCTACTGAATTGGGTTGTCGCCGCTTGGATGGTGGCGGATCGGGAAGTCGAAGAAAGAAAGGTACCGCGGTGGCGCTTAGTTGATGATGGAGCTCGCTATGAAACCGAATCGGGTGAAGAAGCCACGTGAGTGGTCGCGAAGATCCGAGGCGATTGGATGGATAGAGTTGAAGGGGAACAGAGGAGGTGAATTGGACATATGGAATACAATTATTTTTTAAAAAATAATTTTAATTATTTTAAAAAATTATAATTCAAAATTATTTTAAAAATCAAAAGATTAACTAAATGTATACCCATCCCATATATGCAAGTTCAATTAATGATAAAAATTAATTATTAACCAAATCTCACTATTATATTGTTTTTAATTTTTTTTAAATAATATAATTTTTTCAGAAAAAAATATTTTGATTGTTATAAAACAATTTTTCACTTAAAATATCCAAAATATCAACTAAATGATGAACTATAAATTGATAAAATATCATTCATTAAAATGATTATAATATTTTTCTACTAAGAAAAAATTATAATTTATTTACCAAAAAAATCATTAATTTTGTGTAATAGTGACGGATCAGGACGGCGTATTCCGTCACTGATCAATGACGGAATAAATCAATTAGTGACGGAATCTCCGTCACTAAATCTGGAATGAAACAATTATAATTTATTCAACAAAAAATCATTAATTTTTTATAATAGTGACGGAGAAAATCGTCACTGATCAGTGACGGATCAGGACGGCGTATTCCGTCACTGATTAGTGACGGAATAAATCAATTAGTGACGGAATCTCCGTCACTAAATCTGGAATGAAACAATTATAATTTATTCAACAAAAAATCATTACTTTTTATAATAGTGACGAGAAAACCGCCACCGATCGATGACGGATCAGGGATATTCGCGACCGACGGAATAAATCAATTAGTGACGGAATCTCCGTCACTAAATCTAGCATGAAACAATTATAATTTATTTAACAAAAAAATCATTAATTTTTTATAATAGTGATGGAGAAAACCGCCACCTTGATCGCAATTGATGAATAAATCAATTAGTGACGGAAACAAACAATTACCAACGGAAACTCCGTCATTAAATATGGCGCCATTTCAAAGTGATTTTGCCGACGGACTTAGTTAGTAATTTTAAAATTCAAGAATTGCCGGAAAAATTCTTGCAATATTCCGTCACTAATTAATGACTCACGGATCTCCGTTAGTACTTTTCAAATTCGTCAAGATATTCGACGGAAAATTCCGTCAGTAATTTTCCGTTAGTAAATGTCATGTTTCTAGTAGTGGGTGGGAGGTAATTTGTATCAAATTTATGCTTTAATTCATATATATGAGCATTCAATTCTTGTTGATTGTGTTGTTTATCAATCCCTATATTATTTTGCTTTGAACAAATGAATGTAATCACAAATAATAAATGCTTAGAGGTGCGGATAACTGCATGACCAAGTGCATATGTCGCATTAATCGGCTCACCAACACAATAAATTGGACCTATCGATGCACGAGAGTGATAAGTTAGGACCAGGTTCATACATGATCTAGGTGACGATAGATCATAAATCTAGGTGACAACTAGATTGACAGCAGTTCTCGTGCTTAGGATATAGAATGGATGAATTTTGCGGGGATGGAGGCTGAACCAATTGTTCAACAGACTATATCTATCTTTAGTGAACGAACCCAAGACATTGAATGATATTATTATGAATTGAACATAAAAGAGATACAAGTGAAACCCAAAATCCTAGATTGCCACCCACCATAAGATCTTCAAATATGTTATTACTATCTAATTAGTTAAACATCTATAAATAGTAGTTTAGAGTAGAATTAAATATAAAACCCCCTTTAGATTAATAATTTGCTATCAATAAATTGCCTATTCGTGATCACTTGTCTCGTGGGTTCGACCCTTGCTTCCAATACTATTCTATAATAGTCTTGTCCACTTGCAAGGAAAAAGATTAATTAAAACATCGATCAAGTTTTTGGCGCCGCTGGGACAAGCTAGTTCACGTGAAGTTAGTTTGTTGGTAGCGTAGTTTTTAATTTAATTTAGTTTTTAGTTTAATTTTCTGTTTTTATAAAAATTAAAAAATACAAAAAGATTTTATTTTATTTTATTTTAGTTAGTTGTTTTAAATTGCTTTAATTTATTTTTATGCACGGTCGTAGATCTTTGAATCCTAAATTGGTAGACTTAAATCAAGATATAAATATTGTTAGAAGAAATCAAGAAGTCCTTGAAAATCTAGCTCAAGAGTTTGATAATCAAGACCAATTGAATCAAGAGGATCCTCTGGTTGATCCTCCAATGGAAGAAAATAACAATCGTAATCTTGAAAATCCAGTTGACCCAGTTAACCAGAATCAAAGAGAAGAAGAACCTGCAAGAAGAAATATGGAAGTAGTGATAAATCAAAGAACTATTAATGACTTTAGTAGACCTTCATTAAATGTTGTGACATCATGTTTAGTCTTGCCAGATGCTGTTAGGAATTTTGAGTTAAAAGGTCATTATTTTAATGCCATACCATCTTTTCATGGGATGCCTCATGAAGATCCTCGTTTTCTTAAGAGAATATGAATACATGATGAGTACTTTTCCTTTAGGAGGGTTGACTGAAGATCAAATTAAAATGAAATATTTTCCAAGTGCATTAAAAGAATTGGCAAAGAGATGGTTTATGAACCTAACACCTAATAGTGTTTATACTTGGGCTCAATTATATGATTTGTTTATGAGTAAATTTTACAAACATGCATCTCTTACTGAGTATAGAAAACAAATCATGTCATTCCAAAATGAACCAGGTGAAACATTCCATGAGTCATGGGATAGATTTAAAAATCTGCTCATTATGTGTCCTCATCATAATTTGGCTCAACATGTGTTAGTGCTT
Source organism: Codonopsis lanceolata (assembly GCA_013146195.2). Taxonomy (NCBI): domain Eukaryota; kingdom Viridiplantae; phylum Streptophyta; class Magnoliopsida; order Asterales; family Campanulaceae; genus Codonopsis; species Codonopsis lanceolata. The sequence goes on along the minus strand of JABEVN020004010.1, from coordinate 3,896 downwards.
CAATTTTATCATGGTCTTTCGCCAAGCTTACAAACTATGGTTGATAGTGCAGTGGTGGTTCTATTAATAGAATGACACCAAGCACTAGAAGAATTATTTGAGATGCTAAGTATTAATTCCCAAATGTAAAAGTGCTAGAGGTAAAAATAGGAGCCTATATCAATTGCAAGATAATTCAAATACACAAGCTCAATTTGAAAATTGGCAAATTCAAGAAGCATGTGCTTTATGTGGATTATATTCTCATGCTACTAATTTTGTCCGTCAAGTGCTATGTATTCGAACAAAGCATGCTATGAATATGTACCCTCAAAGGCCAAGGAATGATCCCTATTCAAACACATATAATCCTGGTTGGAGGAATCATCCTAACTTTTCTTGGGGAGGAAATAAGCCTTTGCAACCTCAACAATTCCAACCTCAACCACCACAACCTCCACAGTTGCCAAATCAAAATCAGTTGAGAATTGAAGAAGTTCCCAAACAAGAAGTAGCTAGTAAAGGTCAAGCAAAGATTGATGAAGTACATGCTTGAAGAGATTGAAAATCTAAAGAAGCACATTGCAAATTCTCAAGCGATAAAAGAGAAGAAGGGAAGTTCCCTAGTCAAACCGAGCAAGCCAAGTCAATCACCGTCTTGCGAAGCGGTAAGAAGGTAATAGGTGAAGAGGTAAGTGATCCGATCCTTCTTCTAAAATGCCACTAATAGAAAATTCGAAAAGAAAATTGAAAAAGAAATTCGAAAAGATAGTGATAGTAATAAAGAGAATAATGAATTAAGTAATCAAGAAGTAGAAGTAGAAGTGGGAAGTAGAAGTAGATGTTCCAAATAAGGAACAAGAAAAAAAAGAAGTTCAAAATAAAGATAATACAATTGAAGTTGAAAAGAGTTGGATCAAGAAGAAGAGGAACCTTATGTGGCTCCTCCACCTTATGTTCCTCCAATTCCGCTTCCAAGAAGACTTATGAAAACCGAATGGACAAACAATTTACGGAAATTTATAATATGTTATCCAAAGTGAATGTTAATCTTCCTTTGCTTAATGTTATTAAAAATATTCCAGCTTATGCAAAGTTTTTCAAAGATCTTCACTCTAAGAAACACAAGTTTGAAAACAATGAAAAGATTGTTGTTTCTGAAAACGTAAGTTACAACTTTTACAACCCGAATTACCACCTAAGTTGAAAGACCTCAGTAGCTTTAATATCCAAGTTTCCTTGGGAAGCTCTAAAAAGATGAAAGCAATGCTAGATTTAGGAGCAAGTATTAATTTGATGCCTTTGCGGTCTATAAACAGCAGTTAGGGTTAGGAGAACTAAAACCCACTAATATGCAATTACAATTAGCTGATCGTTCAGTTAAATATCCTTTGGGTATAGTGGAAGATATCCTAGTTCAGGTTGATAAACTAATCATTCCAGTTGACTTTGTGGTTCTAGAGATGGAAAGGAAGATATGCACTAATAATGAAGTCCCAATATTGTTAGGCAGACCATTTATGGCCACTGCCAATACAATGATTAATGTGAAAAATGGTAAACTCACAATGTCAGTCCTAGGTGAAATTGTGGAAATCTCTGTGTTTGATGCCATGAATAGTGACATAAGTGCATAATGCTGTTTTTCAATAGATGAGATTGAAAAGTTATCAACCGAAACCTTTGAAGAAGAGGAAGAATATGAGAGAGATAGATTCATAGTTTATGATGATAGTCCTATCCCTCCCATAAAAATTGACATTGAGGAAATTGAAAGAGAAATAGAAGAAGAGGAAAGATTAGAGAGAGAAAAGTTAGAAGCTAGTGAAAAGAAAGAAATAAAGAAAGAATCAGAAAATAATTATGATGAATCGGAAAAGTAAAGAGAAGAAAGTTATGAAATCAAAGATGATGAAGTAGAGATTCTGAAATCTCTCTTTGAAGAAATTGAGATAGAAAATAAAGAAGGTAATAAAGTGGAGAATGAGGAGGCTAAAATAAAAGAAACCATTAAAGTAGAAAATTCAGAATTTATGCCACCCATTAATTCTCCCAAAGTCGAAGAATTAAAGCCATTACCACCCCACTTAAAATATGCATTTTTAGGGAAGGTAACACTTTACTGTTATTATAGCAAATTTACTTAACGAAAAGCAAGAAGCTAGTTTGTTAAAAGTTTTATGGACACAGAGAAGCTTTAGGATGGTCTTTAGCTGATTTAAAAGGAATTAGTCCCTCTATGTGCATGCATAAAATACATCTAGAAGAAGGTAGTAAACCTTCAAGAGAAAGGCAAAGAAGACTTAACCCACACATGGAAGAAGCTGTTAGGAAAGAAGTTCTTAAGCTCTTAGATGCGGGTATAATTTACCCTATATTAGATAGTAAATGGGTTAGTCCTGTCCAAGTAGTTCCTAAAAAGTCAGGAATTACTGTTGTTAAAAATGAGAAAGATGAATTAGTCCCTACAAGAACAATAATTGGTTATAGAATGTGCATTGATTTGCGGAAATTAAATGCGACAACTAGGAAAGATCACTTTCCTTTGCCATTTATTGACCAAATCTTTGAAAGAAGCTGAATATTATTGCTTTCTTGATGGTTTTTAAGTTATAATCAGATCCTGTTGCACAGAAGACCAAGAGAAAACAACTTTTACATGTCCCTTTGGTACTTTTGCTTTTAGGAGAATGCCTTTTGGATTATGTAATGCACCAGCTACTTTTCAAAGATGCATGATTTCTATATTCTCAGATTTAGTTGAAAGATGCGTAGAAGTTTTCATGGATGATTTTTCAGTTTTTGGAAATTCTTTTGATCACTGTTTAGAAAACCTTACATCAGTTCTGAAAAGATGCTGTGAAACTAATTTAACTTTAAGTTGGGAGAAAAGTCACTTCATGGTAAAACATGGAATTGTCTTAGGGCATGTTGTTTCAAATAAAGGCATTGAAGTTGATAAAGCTAAAATCGAAGTTATTTCACCTACCCCACTTCGGTTAAAGGAGTTAGAGTTTTCTAGGTCATCTTGGTTTTTACGAAGATTTATAAAAGATTTTCCAAAATCTGTAAACCTCTATGTAATTTGCTAGCCAAAGATACAGAATTTATTTTGATAAAGAATGTTTAGAAGCTTTTAATTTATTAAAAGAAAAATTAACTACTTATATTTTATCCATTTTGATTGGTCACTTTCTTTTGAAATCATGTGTGATGCATCAGATTTGCAATTGGAGCCGTGTTAGGACAAAGGGTAGATAGAAAGCCTCATGTGATCCATTATGCTAGTAGAACTCTAAATGATGCTCAATTGAATTATACAACTCTTGAAAGGAATTTTTAGCGATGGTATATGCTTTAGAAAAATTTAGATCATATCTGCTAGGATCAAAGGTGATAATTTTTCGATCATTCGCATTGAAATATACGTTAAGTAAGAAAGATGCTAAACCAAGATTAATTAGATGGATGTTATTGTTACAAGAATTTGACATTACAATCAAAGATAAAAGGGGAGCGAGAATGTTGTAGCCGACCATTTGTGTCTAGGTTAGATTTTCACCCTTGCTTGAGCGTCAATTTCTTGATGATCTGTCCCCATAAATGATAATTTTCTGATGAACAACTTTTAGCCATTAAAGATTCCGACCCTTGGTATGCTTGATTTTGTCAACTACTATGTGTCGATATCATTAATCCGGATTTTGATCATTATGAAAAGAAGAAATTTTGGCGGAAACTAAAAATTATTTTGGGAAGCACCTCATTTATACAAATTTGTTGATTCTTTAATAAGAGATGTATTCGAGAAAAAAGACCAACAAGGTATTATGGAATTTTGCCATGGATATTCTTGTGGAGGTCATTTTAGTGGAAACAAGACTGCTAGAAAATTTTGCAATCAGGTCTATATTGGC
>JABEVN020004009.1:0-15963 GCA_013146195.2 Codonopsis lanceolata | reverse complement strand
CGATTATGAGGCTTGATAGCGATTCTAATAGCCTGCGAGAGTGGTACACCGACGGTCCGGCTCGACACCCACTTGAACTGGTAGGCCGCTTCGGATATACTATCACGATCCTTTTTCCTAGCTTTCTGGATTGGTCATCTACCAATCCGCTACCTATAATTGAGGATCTCAAACCCCGGGTCTCCAACAATGTAATAACCTGTACAATATGCTTTTAATAATAATATGGATGTCTTTGCTTATTCCTTAGTTGCACCTAATTTAAAAGATGCATTAAATAATAATTATGATAATGAGTCATTTAATAAAATGGACCCAAAAGATAAAATTATACGCTTGAGCTTGCAAAAGTCGGTCGAGTACCGAGGACAGAACCATTCATCGGCAAATCACGAAGACACGACCACTATCAACTGAGGTTGGACAATGAAATCAAAGAAATCGAGAATCGGGAGTTACCTCAAGGTCGAGGAAAGAAAGGCACTCATTGATCTCCTCAAAGAATTCGTAAACATCTTTGCTGGTCCTCTGAAGATATGCAGGCCTAGATCGGCTATAGTCGACACAGGATTCCACATGCAGGATGCTCGCCCGATCAAACAAAAAGCTCCGCGCATCAAGCGAGAATGGTCACTACAAGTCAAAGAAGAAATCATGAAGCATTTGCGCGTCAACTTCATTCGGGTAGTTGAATGCAGGCACAGGCTGTCATTATAGTGACCGTTCCCAAGCCCAGCGGGAAAGTCGAATGTGTGTAGACTTCGCGACCTCAGCGAGGCGTCGCCCAGATGACTTCCGCACTTAACATTGATATTGTGGTAGATGCGTCGCAACTCACAAAGTCCGATCCTTCGTCGACGGCATCTTTGGGCTACAACCAAATCAAAATGGCAGAGAAGACCAGAGAAGACCTCATTCACTACTCACTGGGGACTTGCTATTGCCTCTTACAAGTCATGCCATTCGGACTAAAGAATCTTTGGAGCCACTTACGGAGGCTGCCACCACCCTCTTCCATGACATGATCCACAGAGAGATGGAGGTCTATGTCGATGATATGATCGTGCATTCAGCGGCGCTATGGTGATCATATTAAAGATCTCGAAGTTCTTGAAAGACTCGAGAAAGCACGGATGAAGCTTAACCCACAAATGCACATTCGGGGTTACTAGAGGTAAAAGTCACAGGATTTCTAAGTGAAGAAACAAGGCATCGAGGATCGAGCCATCAAAGATCAAAGCCATTCTAGAGATGCCACGGCCAAAACTCCCTCAGAAGTCAAAGGCTTCCTAGGGGTTGCGATACATCGTAGTTTCATCAGACGGTGACTACCACACGTGAGCCCTCTTTAAACTCCTAAAAATATCTTGATCAAATGCAGGGACCGAAGTGCCGCTAGCCGAGAAAATAAAGCCTACCTTACCAATCCCCTTGTGCTAGCTCCACCCCATACACATAAACCTCTCCTCATATACTTAACCGTCACAGACACCATCGGTAGGGGCTATGCTTTCGCCCAGGAGAAAGAAGATTCCTACATTGAAAACGCCATATATTTCATAAGTAGGAAGCTACAAGGAAGCGAGCTAAATTATTCGGCATTGGAAAAAAGGCTGCACGGCCTAGTGCGGGCCACTCGGAGGCTCAAAACCTATCTCGGGGAAGGTCCATCAAGCTCGTATCGGGGATGGACCCTATCAAATACATCTTTGGTAAGCCATCATTTGTCGACCGGCGGCCAAGTGGTCTTTTCTTCTTAATGAGTTTGACATAACCTATGTCACTCTCAAGTCTATCAAAGGCGTCATTGCGGACCACTTGGCGATCTACCTCGAAGAAGATGCAAGCGAGCCGGTTTCCCGATGAAGGTATCACGGAAATCGCGACCGGGACACTGTTGGCAAATGTTCTTTGGCCGAACGCGAACAAAGAGGCTTTGGCATAGGAATCTTATTAATCGATCCTGGCGACTCTCATACTCATGGCTATAAGGTTGGAGTTCGAATGTTCAAATAATACGGCGGAATATGAAGCTTTGTATTCTTGGCCTAGAAGAAGCTCTCAAAGGGGAGCTAAAGATCTCGAAGTCTCGGAGACTCGGCCGATCATAAATCAAGTCGAAGGAAGATGGAGAACCCGGGATCTCATTTGCAACTCTATCATGCCAAGTTAATAACGATCGCCGCCCGATTTGGTTCTATCTCGTTCCATTACTTGCCACGAGATAGGAATCAATCGGCGATGCCACTGCCCTCTGGCGTCACTTGTCGATTCATTGAAACTAAAGTCCAACCATTCATAGTCGGGAAGAAGGTCACTCGCATCTTGTTTCAAAATCAACGGACCCACGAAGCGGACCACGAGCCACAGTATCGCGACATCTTAAATCTACTCGAGAAAAATCTTTATCCTCGGCTTAGACAAAAGGGAAGAGTCTCCACGAAGATGGGCCTCCCAATTCGTACTCAGTGGTGGCAGCCTGTATAAGAGGCACTATCAAGGCCTCAACTTGCTATGTGTCAATCAGGCTAAAGCCGAGCAAATTATGGATCAACTACATGGTGGTACCTGTGGGCCCCACATGAATGGCCATATGTTATCAAAGAAAGTCATCGACAGGGTACTATTGGATGCACTCAGCGTATTCGGTGGAGTGCGACATTGCGACAAATGTCAGCGTTTTGCCAATCTTGACATGTGCCCCCCGCGTCTATACAACTCCACCCCACGGCCCTTCTCAACATGGGGTATCGGCGTCATAGGCCAAATTCACCGAAGGGATCAATGGCCATGAATATGTTTTGGTAGCCGTCGATTACTTCACAAAGTGGGTAGAAGCTTCTTCCTACAAAGTCCTAAACGCCCGAAAGGTGTCCGAATTCATTAAGGCCAACATCATATATCGCTACGGGGTACCTTTCGAGATCATCTCCGACAACGGCTCTCATTTTGAAGGGGACGTGAACCGTCTGCTGGATGAGTTCAAGATCCAGAGACACAAATCCTCCCCCTATCGGCCACAAGCCAATGGTGCCGTTGAAGCAGCCAACAAAACTCTCGAGAACATCATCGGAAAAATGGGCGTCTGAGGAAGAGGCGGCGGAAAAATTGCCACTAGCCCTGCAGGGCTACGTGCGTCGATCCAGCAGGGCTACCCCTTCTACGGCATATGGCATGGGCGGTACTACCAATAGAGGTGGAAATTCCATCATTAAGAGTGATGATGGAGGCGATATAGCAGTGGGTGGGTCAAAGGGTCGAAGGCGGCCCTAATTGATGAGCGGCGTCTGTAGCCTTGGAGCATACAGGGCATATCAAAGGCGTATCGCCCGAACTTTCAATAAAAAGTCAAAGGCCGAGATATTCAAGTCGGAGACCTTGTAGCCGAGAAAAACCCCCTAGTTATGTTGATACTAGGGGAAAATGGAAGTCTCCCTGGATGGGACCATACATCGTTAAGGAGATCCGATCAAGAGGTGTCGTATTTCTCACAAACCAGGAAGGAAAAGACCTTGTCCAACCTTTCAACCTCGACAAACTCAAAAGGTATTACGCCTGAGCCATCCTATCCAGCTAATGCTTCCCTCTCCAGCCCGCTAGGCCGAAAACCCGAAAGGGCGGTCTAGGCAAAAATTAGGGCATAAAAATATATATATATATATAAAAGGAGCTCGCTAGGTTGAAAACCCGAAAGGGCGGTCTAGGCAAAAATTAGAGCATATAATATATATATATATGAAAACCCGAAAAGGCCTAAAAAGAGCATAAAAAAATATAATAATAAAAAATAAAAAGGAGAGGAAGGCATTATTTGAAGCCATCGTACATATTACCTCATCTTGACACATCGAGAAACTTCGGTGACGAAAGAGAAAAACCACGACAAAGCAGCTCACATTAAAACACTAAAATATAAATTCTACAGGTCCTAAGGTGCAACTTAGGAATACTTATTAAGACATCTATATTGTACATTACTTGCATTTGTACATATCTATATACTGCCTATACACCCTTTGTTTTTCCCCAGAAACAATCCTTTTCTTGCGCCATAGCCGGCGGTCCATCGATTACTGCGGCGTCCACCAAGTTGGGCCCATATACTCTTTCTGCGAGGCGCAGAAGAAGCTCTAGACTCATCAGCATGAGAGCCACCAGATGTGTCTCCCTCTTCATCATCAGCATCACCATTATCCTGGATAGTTGTTTCCCGATATCGGTTGGTGATCAGACACATCGATCGTGGAAGGAAAAGAAAAACCTATAAAGAAGGCTATAACCACGGACTCAACAGCCACAATGCACCGAATGAATAAGGGATTCGGCCATTTTTCCCGTTCCGATATCACCTGAAAAGCCCGCTCTTATCCAAAGGTGTATTCTTAAAAATCCCTATTCTCAAAGTATAGCGTGCCATTACATTTTAGATGTTCGGTATAGTTTTATTTTCTGTGTGAATTTATTTTTTGCATATGTAACATACTGCATCATATACATTATATTGCATTATATCATAATGTTTGTACAGGTTTCTTTTACAAGAATAAAAAAATGCAAAAAGAAAAAAAAAGAGATACTAATGTTCGCAGGAACCCAAAGCTAATGTGCTCGGGACGACTGGCTTCTGGGAAAACCACCACCCATGACCCTGGGACCCGTCGCGCCATCGACTCCCGACCTCGCCCGGCGCGGCTTAGACCCATCATCATCATCGTCATCATCATCATCGTCGTCATCTCGACGTCTGGGCCGCCGCACTGAGCTGCTCCCCTTGCAAGAAAATTCATCGACCAACCGATATAATTTCTTTGCGATCTTTGAAGAAGCCCATGGCGGTTTCTTGTAAGTAGACACGTTCACCTAAAAAAAAAAATGAAAAAAAAATGATGAAAATGAAAAAAAAAATGCAAATAAAAAATGTCAGTCTCAAAGAAAAAAAGAGAGTGTGCAAAAAAAAAAATATATGTAAATAAAATAAATAATAAAAAAGGAAAGATATAATAAAGGTGGATGTGTCTATCGAACGAGCCTGCTCCGGGACGCGACGCTCCTCTGGGATCTCGACATCAGAAAGAACCCGCTCTACTAATCCACCACCCCATTCATACTGAAAAGTAGAAAAAATATCATCGGGCTCCGTAAAACATCAGGTTCTCGTCGAGACGTGAAGTAGATGACCTGTAGCATCGAATGCCGCTGGGCATAACAGGCGAGGAGGAGGGATGCGGCTCTAATCTCGGGAAATCCTCGTATGACATCATTTGGATAGTCTGCGCGAGGAGCGAGTATTTCCCAAGTATTGAGACCGGTCGGACAGTTGATCAGGCTCTATCACCCAAGCAGGAGGCCAAGGAGGCACCACTGGAGCCATTAGAAAAGATTGGTGCTGACGATTCACCCGCTCGCCCATGTACAAAGAATCTACCATGATGGAAACCATCAATATCGGCGGTGGTGAACATCAGTAGTATGATAATGTCCCTCCGGGCCTTCCGGGGAAGAAAATGCAGAGCCGGGCAGATGGAGCCAACAATTCGCTCCAGCACTCTTCCCCTGGTTTTGCAACCACCGTCGTCACTCGGATCAACCCGATTACTGTCAACATATTGGGACACATATGGAGGCTAATAGACCCGTCGAATGAGGCGCCCCGGCGAAAATTTGAAGAATGAGAAGGCCCAGACCTGCACAAAAAAAAAATAAATAAATAATAATAATAAAAATGAAAAAAAAATGATGCATAAAAAAAATGAATGAATGAAAAAGCAGGAAAAGGCATGTACCTCCCACGCCAGGGCAAACCCATTCAGGGTCGGTGAATCATTTCGGCTGGCTCTGTCCATGGAATCATATAATTCAGCCAAACCAGCCTGTCCCCAATCATATGAAGGGATCCGATCGAAGTCCGCAAGGAAAGCTAAGACGGAGGCTCTCAGGGTGACAGAAGAATTAGCAAAAAGTGATGAGCCGAGAAAGAAGAAAAGAAAAGCTCGAGCCACTCGAGTAATAGCGGCTTCATCATCAGCTGGTACCAGCTCGACATTATTAAGGAGCCAGTGTCGAACGCTGCTAATATATACCTCATCCGACGATTTGAAGCGAGGTTCGAAGCCCAGAAGGTCTACGATCTCCTCCCTACGATGTCGGAGAGTAAAATCAAGAGCCAAGGTCTCCCTATCTTTGGTAGGGATTCACGTAATTCTGTGCAGCGAAATCGCAAGGGGTCATGGTTGCCTCCCCCCAGCTGAAATGAAAAGTATGGGTGGTGTCCCACCAGAAGTCCCTGAGCACGTCAAAGATAGGAAGAAAGCTGGTAAAATGAGTGAAAGAGTGCAAGAAGGTGCTGAAACTCGAGCCCTCTACCAGCGATTGTGCAGCTTCGGGTAGCATATCAAAAATGACAGCCACGTCATTATATGATACCCGAACTCTTTCAAACTTCCTGCGAACCTAAAAGAAAAAAAATGAGGTAAGATCTCTACCCTTATTTCTTTCTTTGTACAGTTCTTTAAGTAAATAATGAACATATCACATACTTCATGATTTTTTTAAAAATTCTTTTAGCAATAATAATTAAAAAAAATCTCTTGTTCATATCAAAAAACAAAAAAAAAAGGGAAAGAAAGAAAAATAAATAATTCTTTAAATTGTTACATACCATTTTCATACATGTGCATAAATTTACATGTAAATAAATAATCATTCTTTTTCAAAAAAAAAATCATAAATTAAAAAAAACAAACAAAAACAATTTTTATATGTAATATTCTGCATATGAATAATTTATTTTGCATCATAAAATGTATATTTATAACTGCATTTGCCATATATATAATAAAATGCGAAAAATTCATGCATCATCTTATAAGTATTCTACATTGCATCTGCATCACATAAAATGATTCATGCATTCATATTGTGCATTTCATTTGTCCAATAAGCTGCCATAGAGGTACGCCAAAAAGAAGGTAAAGTACCACCAATCATCAAAATAAATATCTTTGTGGTATTTACTATACCTCTGCAGCAGTTGCATGCTTGGAAAATAAATCTAAAGGCATGAAAAATATATGTTTTGTCCTGCTTTTATCCGAAAATATGTCCGAAAAGCATTTCGAAAAAATCAAATTTATACTCCGAATATTCCGTTTCGTGATTCTATTGCATGCAAAAATGTGATTTAGTGTAAAACATGCATCATATAGCTTCATTTGCATTTAAAACATAAATCATGCATAGTAAGGTCAAATAGTGACCACTAGTTCAAATCATGCATCGCAAAAATAAATTATAGAAATTGCATAAATTATCACTCAATTACATCATTTAGGCATAAATAGGACATGCATATGCATTACTAATAAAGTCAGGAGTGCTCCAAAAGTCCCAAACAGTGCAGGAATTTAGCAAATCTGAAAATAGCCAGGAAAATTGCTAGAAAAAAGAAAATCTTACAGTGGTTAAGGGAAGGTTGGACACGTAGGTGTCCCGATCTCGCAGTAGGTTGCCCCAGTCATCCTTAGAGTACGTATAATTGAGCCTGTTCCGAATCAAGCTAGGAGGTTCTCTCCTCCTCCCACCAGATTCTGGGCGCATCGGTGCTTTCCCCTTCCTGGATCACGAAGAAGATGACATCTGCTAAGTAAAACACTGAAATTGGCGGAAGAAAATCGAGAAAAGGAGCAAAAATGAAGAAAATAAAAATAAGAAATGAAGGAAGGCAGTGGCTATGGCGAGCAGCAGAAGAAATGAAATGAAGGAAAAGAGAAAGGGGAGCAGTAGCTCCTTTCTCACTTACTCTCGTCCATATAAGGGGAGCAGTAGCTCCTTTCCCTTTTCCCCCTCCAAAGTTTGAAGCTGCAGCACTTTGGTCCTCAGATTTCAAAGTTTCCAAAATGGTCCCTGAGCCTAACAGAAAGTTAACAAAGTTAGTTTTGTTAACCAAGATTTGCGACCATTCACCAAAGGACAAAGGAAATGACATCCCCAGCAGATAAAAAAAAAAGAAAAAAATCATGAAAAAAGAAAAAAAATCATAAAAAGAAAAGAAAAGAAAAGAAAAGAAAAAAAAGTGAGCAAGAATAAAATTCCCAGCACAGGCCGAACTACGTTTGGTCTGATTCCTTGAAAAAGGATACGTAGGCAGCCTATCTTTATAGGTCCGACCATCACAAAAAAAAAAAAAAAAGAGAATAAATGCCCCAGCAAAAGTGGCAGAAATATCATAATCAGCCGAATCCGGACGACCAGGTAAAGGTAAGTCAGCAGATATTCCTACCCTGACTCTAGAATAATTTCCTTTTTAGGAAAATTTGAAAAAAAAAACTTTGCTTTGTTTTTCAAAATAAAAAAAAAACTCTTTTTCAAATTGAATTTTGATTTCAAAAACACAAAAAAAAGAGGAATATTTCAAAAACACAAAAAAAGAAGAATATTTCAAAAACAAAAAAAGAGAAATATTTCAAAAAACAAAAAAAAGAGGAATATTTCAAAAACAAAAAAAGTGGAATATTTCAAAAACACAAAAAAAAGAGGAATATTTGAAAAGAAAAAAAAACAGGGAGAAGAAGAAAGAGGAAGGAAAAAGAATATTTTCCACTTTACCATTTTCGAAAATACTTGAAGAATGATCAATTTGTCGTGCTCGGCGACGGATCTTTATCGGTCGAGCACAGTTTTCTGGATATTTGAAAGTTTTCGGGTTGTGTCTGGAAACAAGACAGCGATTAAGGCCCAGACATAACTTAGAAAATTCTTCTTAACACGTTTCAACGACAAGGTATTGACCGGTTGAAATGTGGTGGCAGAAAAACATTCAAATCTTCATACCGTATTTGACAACGGTTTCGGACCGGAAGAATACGGCTTTTTCGAAAACACAAAAATCTTTTTCCGTCGTGTTCTCGATCGGGCTTGACCCGAAGAACATGACATCCTCACTTTGGTTGTAGTTTAGGGTTTTGGCCTGAACTACGCTTATCGATTTCCTTTAATAGGAATCGTGACGCCTACACTAGTAGGTCCGACCATTAGAGCACACTAAATTCACATCTGCTTAAAACTTCGATAATTTTTTTTATAACCGACTAAAAATGTCTAGGTTATAGAGTTTGGATAGCATGTTCACTGTGCATTATAACTGCTACCAATTGCATTCTCCCGTTCTTAAATGAACAAAATTGGAGAGTCTATTGTTTATCAACGATGTTCGTCTACTCAGTAAGCCTTAAGGTTACTCGTAGACTCCATCGTTGAGGGGCTCTCTAGACACCCCAATTTCGTACCCCTGGTATGTGACTGACATAAAATATCAAGAACTGTTAAAACTTAACAAATGTCAAGTTGCAGGAGTCAAAAATGCGAAAGGAAAAGCAAGATGCGCGAAACAGTGAACTACAGGGGGGTAAAGTTGCAAATTTTGAAACTTCCAAGGCATGCTGGTGCCGCACCAAGCCCCCTTGGTGCCGCACCAAGGGGTGCATTGGCCGCACCAGCCCTTCCACTGTGCGCTGCTCTCACATTGAAAATGTACAAGTTTTGAAGCACAGAGTACAATCTGCCAATGCACGGGAAAGAAATCAAGAAATGCCAGCCGCGTCCTCAGCCCTCAGTATAAATAGAGGGTCCCGGCCTCTCATTTCTGAGCGTAATTCCTCCGCGATTTTTAGATCGCAGCGAAGCTCTGCTTCGTTTTCTCCGATAGCTTAGAACGAGAGGTGCGAGATAGGTGAGTGGATGTGGCGACCCGACCCGGATTCCGGAACGGAATCCCAACGTCACGTCGCTAGGACAAGGCAAGAAGAGGACAAGCACTTATAAAATAATAGTGCGAGTCGGACAGTCGAGCTAACAAGCTCTAGACAAGAACAAGAAGCCGTACTAAAATACGTATATCAAAATTTCGAAGATGCGGAAATGACAACGAAAAGTAGTCCCGAGCTATGAAGCTCGAAACCAAGGCCAAAGATACCATGAGAGACATAAATTCACGAAGGAAAGAAAAAACTTCGCGTGCATAACATTGGACAAACCATCGGCACTCAGGGCGTTTGACAAGGAACCAACCTGATAAAACACTTACCCACGGCTAAAGCATACCGGGGTTAACCAACAATAATAATAACAACTAGGATAGAGAAAAGCCCAAAGCTACTGCGTGCCTGGGATACAACTAAATATAAAAACCAAGGCTATGAGCAACGACACAACACGTCGGCCCAAAGGAGAACCAAATCAAAACCCAAATGTTCTACCCGACTGTAAAGTCTAAATAACCTTACAATACAACGAACTCACAAGAATATAATATTATGATATCCAAGTCAAGGATGCTAGAGAGATAGGAGTCCTCAAGCTATTACTCGGAAATAGGCATTACAATCACGAACAGCGTACTAAGCTCGAGCTATCGATCAAGCGTGATTTCTGATCACGTACTATGCGTCCTCAACACGACTCCCGAACTGCAACTAGAAAACAAAGTACGGGGTGAGTCATAATGACCCAGTACGTTACTACTAAACAATATGACATAATTTGAATGTTGCTGTAAGAGGAAAAGATATCATTTTACGGCGAAGACCCATTAAGTCGGGTTGTACTGAGTGAAAACCGGTCCTTTACCAGACTACCAAGATGAATCAGGGTGAATCCCCTGTTCACAAACAGTCAAACAAGTCAGGAAGCAAGGCACAAGAATAATCATGATTATGGATGTATATCTATTCGTAGGACATCCCAAGTCTCTCATAGAATAATTAAATAGAAGTATGCATATTTATAAATATACATATACCAAGTCCCTCATAGGATTATCAAGTGTGGTATGTAAATTCATTTATGTACCAAACAACTCATTCATGGGAGTTTATCATGTAAGGATATGCATATCTACCATTATATACATATGCATGCAATCAGGAGGAAATCAAGTAGAAGTATGTATATCTACATATATACGTATCATACAATTCACAGGCCTATCACGAAAGTCAAGCGATTAAGAACAAGTATATACAGGCATTCAGTTTACATATTCATGATAGCACTTTGTTTTCACAAATGCTAGAAGAAATCCACATATAAGAGGATAGGATATAAATCTGGTGCCGCCATGTAGCTCCTGCAAGATAAACTGTTAACAGGAACGTGCTGTCGTATGTACGAGATGGTACATCGACCCAGGATAGTATTAGTCCAAGCGCCCTAATGGTTACACAAGGTACTCTTCTCCAAAGTGATCAAGAATGGAGGGGTTTGCACGTTTCTGGTTCGGCAACCCATCACTATCACGAATCTCATGATTCGTAACGGTAGACGAATTGTCAACCAGGGAAGACAAGACAAGACAAGACAGGACAAGACAGGATAAGACAGGGCAAGACAAGTCAAGACAAGGCAAGACAGGACAAGACAGGATAAGACAGGGCAAGACAAGTCAAGACAAGGCAAGACAGGACAAGACAGGACAAGACAGGACAAGACAAGTATGCCAGCTGGACTTGTTGGGGAAAAACAAGTAATATTTACTTATTTAAGAAATCAAGCAAGGACGAGCACAGTAATAGCGGTCTCATTCAAGTCGGGTGGGCATGTTATTCTTTTACAGCTAGAAATCAAGCATGAGCATGAATTGAATTAAGAATCTCGAACTAGTATTCTAGTTAAACGGATTTCAAGCGTTGTAGGGGTTTATCGTGGAGTCGGTATTGTTAAATGACTCACTAGCATCGACTCCGTCGAGTCATCTCTATAATTTCCAGTCAAATAGGGTTTGAACACTATATGTGTTCCAAGACTCCTTTCTAGGTTCTTGTTAAGGCATGGTTAAGTTCTCGTTTCATTTAGGAACCTTAGTTCAATTTTACTAAGTCAAGTATAAAAGGCGGAAGCCTAAGTTGATTATTGTCCAACTAAGCTTAGATCAAATTCAAGATCGAAATTCCATTTGTTACTAGGACCATAATCACAGCACGTTGATACTCAATAGGAAGATAATTGTGACGGTAAGACACACAATATGCTTAAAGGTCATACTCTCAAGTAGACATAGAAGTTCATGCATCATTCACAAACCAATCTTATCAAGCTCAGTTCTATGAAATCATAAGATATATATAACATTATAAAATCCTCTCGAGGTTCCCTTTAAGAACTAAAGATCAAGTATGCATACGGAAGAAACGAGGAGGCGAAGACTACTCAAGGTTCATCAATTAACCATGTTATGGTATTTCATAAGTCCATTACCACACACAGATGACTATTCAGTCATCTTTACGACAACTCAAGATGCTCATCATAGAGGTTACTAAGGCATACACGGCTCGAATATCCTCCCTAAGGAAGAATGGTCACGAAGAAATCCCGGATTTTCCAAGGATGATAACTAGGTTCCCAAGTAAAGTCACATATTACATTCCTACCAATCTTGGGACTTCATTAAAAGTCCAATAGTATTATTGGTTCTAGTTCATAATTGAACCCATTCAACACGTCTGTCATTCGAGTTACGCATTCTCGACTCACACATAAACCACCCAAGGATTAGCGATAGTTTCGCACTCAAACATCATTCAAGAGACTCAATTAGAGTCCTAAGCCAAGAATCAATCTTATTATCAATTTAGTCTCACCAGAACAATTCTCATAATTTATGGCGAGATTCAATGAACACAAGGAGATATAGGAATTTATCCTAAGATTCAAATAACCAATTTTATAATTAATTGACTTCATTTGAGTCAAACTACAAAGTTCCAAATTTCTATTTCGAGGCATAATTTCGGGATTCACAATTTATCCGGGTTTCTAACCCAACAACAATCAATCTTAAATCATAATAATTCCAATATACACAATAAACCCATCGGTTTCAACCTAACCAAAATCTATCGATATCCATGGAAACATATCATTTTGACATGTATAACAACAATAAATCACAAGGAACAAGTTTCTATCAATCTATCATCAAGATACTTGTAGAGAGAGAAACTAGGGCTTAAGTAGCGTACCTCAATCGAGTCACAAAGCGTCTAGGAAGCGGAAAAACAAGCCGAGGGAAAGACTCACTCGGCGAGGGGCGATGGCGGTCACGGCTCGACAATCAGATGGCGGGAACTCAGGGAATCGATGGATCTCCATGGAAGCTCCTCCTCCCTCTCTCTCTAAAACTCACGGTTGATGGTGAAAAATGAGGAGGAAGAGAAGAATTGGATTAATAAGGGTGAGGATGACCATCACGCCTTCCTAGGCGTGGACAAGGCAAAGGGGAGGGTTTAAAGTGGGGGTAGTATAGGTTTTCACACCAAAAATCAAAAGCAGGGAAAGAAATCCCGTAACAACATTCAGGAAGTGAGGCGGGCGCCTCACTCCCCCTCCATCGACACTGGCCTACTACTGCGCACCTGCACAAGGGTTGCTCTCGGTGCTTGAGGCGGGCGCCTCGCTCCATTCGGGCGGGCGCCTCGGCTCTGAACCTCAAAACTTGGTCTAAACTTGATCTAAATGATCCCAAACTTATGGGCAACCATTCTAAGGTCTAACCCAACTCAAAACAAGTCTAAAACACACCGAACAACTCCAGAAACAACTCGGGCGAAGCAGGAAGGGGTGCGACAACTTGACGGAGCGACGAATGAACTTCGAAATCAAGCGAGCAATGAAAGGAGACTTTTAAGGCAAGTCTAAGGGCTAATGAAGAAGCTTAAATACTTGTAGGAGGTTGGATAACAACTAGGGAAATAAGAATCCCAAAGGAGGCGATCTGCAGCGACTCGATTCCCGAACTCTTGCGATAGAGACGAGCAGCTATCTCCAAAGCTTCGAAATCATCGATAGACTTAAGGAACACCTCCAACTTGAAGTCTAGCACATCTAAACATGTTAACAACCATCTTAAAGAGGTCTAGGACCCAAACCGAGGTCACGAACACAAAACGAGGGAAGTAAACCCTCAATCGCGTCGCATTCAGGAGCTATCGTCGAGTCACGACTTGTGACTTTAACTAGTTAAGGTCTATGGAACATATGGAACTAATATATTGGCTCCTACACAGCCTTCCTGTATTAATCAAGGTTCTTACCTCAAGTCGAGTAAGCGAGGTTACGGTTGAACGACACTTGAAGCAATAAGGTCAATTACACGAAGGTTCGGGGTCTTACATCCTCACCTCCTTAAAAGAATTCGTCCACGAATTCACAATCCTCACGATCACCAAAAGTTCAATACTATAGCTTACGATGAAGTCAAAGGGAAACCACCTTAGTGTGCCTCAAAACACGAGGGAAAGAAATACTTAAATATCCTCTCCAATCAATTCCAAAGTCGAGTCATCTTGACTCTTAACGGGGTTCAAGGACATTATCAAGGCTTACAAAGTTCCAACAAACGTGGACATTCAGGTGAAAATTCCTCTTTATCATCTAATCAAGTAATTCTTAAGCAGGTGCAATAGTTGGCGAATTAACAAACATCCCAACAAAGAGTTTTCGGCTAATTAAATTATTCGGTCCGCGACACAGGGTTTAACGCCTTTACACTAAATCAAGTAGAAACGGTGACTCATTTGATCCAAGTCACAAGGAGTTGTTTTCATTATCAGTATGATTTTAATATACATGTTGCACATATTTGCAAGCAAAACAAGATGTCACTTTCAATTTATTCCATTTGGTAACGGGTTCGGTCAATTCTATATCATATAATACCATTCTAGTTCTCCGACGAAGACCTCTTGATAATCAAGTCAGGGGCCCTCTGAAGTGACTTCAAAAGCTTTTCGTTTAGGATGCGAGGGGTTGCAAAACACAATAGCATCCTTCATCGTCAGTCTCATGCATTATAATATAATCACATACAAGCATGGCAATCGATATCATGTACATAGCATTTTAATCTATTATGCGGGTATACGGTATGGAATATTCATACACTTAACAATCTATTTACGATAGATAAAACATGTTACACCACGTTAATACTCTCATGCGTATTAGACTTAGCAACAAGTAAACACAATAACTATGCATCCCTAGGTAGCAATTGGTTACTAACTAGTAGACTTCAATCACTATGGGTCAAGCAGTGTACGGGTTGACAACCAATTCAAATTAGAAATCGCGAGGTCACCTGCCGGTTACTCACCAAGTCTCATTATGGAGTCAGGACAATATTCCCTCTATCGGAGTAGTCCTCTCTATATGCGAAATGTAGTTATCGAGGAAAGAATATTCAATTCTATAATACTAAACAATACGAGGGACTCATGGTCAAGTATTATCATGTCTATATATATCTATAGTGATTTTGGAATACAACACGCATTCGGGAGGCTTATCACCGTTCAAGAAACGTATAACAACGATCAAAGGCATTAGCAACAGCGGTCACTCTTGAAATCGACAACCTGAGTTTATCAGCTAACCCATACGGGCAAGAAATGATAGTTCCACAAGGTAACGTCATATTCGTGGTATAACTGCAACTTAAAGGCAATACAGGAAAAAATATGATGCTCTTAAACACAAACTTGCATTTACGGCAATCTAGACCAACAGAACTTAGTAATCCAAGTCCTATATTTGTACAGAAAACATCTTAGATAAGGCACAAATCGAAGCTCAGCGGAAAATACTCGGCGCGCCTGAAACCCAATCTAGGCCATGGATCCTATCACGGCATAGCTAACAAAAGCTCGATACCAAGCGTAGGCGACCCGCCGGATTAGAGCGGAATCAGCGATCACGTCGCAAGGATGAGCAAGAAGAGGACAAGCACTTATAAAATAATAGTGCGAGTCGGACGATCGAGCTAACAAGCTCAGCAAGAACAAGCCGTACTAAAATCACGTATATCAAAATTTCGAAGATGCGGAAATGACAATGAAAAGTAGTCGAGCTATGAAGCTCGAAACCAAGGCCAAAGATACCAAGAGACATAAATTCACGAAGGAAAGAAAA
>JABEVN020004008.1:0-15951 GCA_013146195.2 Codonopsis lanceolata | reverse complement strand
TCCATCAAATTTATCCCTTTTGGGGATACGGGATATGGGAATGCATTACCCTTTCATTCCCATTTTCCCTTTTTTTAGGGGAGAGCAGGAAAAGTGCAAAAGGATATTGGGCAGCCCCACTATGGATTTTATTAAAAATAGTCTTATGGCCGTTCGGATCACTATGGAAGCTTTGGGTTTCCGCATCAAGTTATCCCTTTTTAGGGGATACCGAGGATATGGGAATCGTCACCCTTCCATTCTCATTTCTCCCTTTTTAGGAGAGGAAACGGGGAAAGTGCAAAGAAGGAGTGTTGCGAGGCCCCGGATCCGAAAGTTTTAGAGTCGCCATCTTTATTTTAAGGCAAATAAAGCAAAACCAAAGAAAAGAAAAATAAACGAGAGAAAAGCGGGTTCGGAGGCTAAGTTACGAGTTGGGAAGGTGCTAGGCAACTTCGCCCTTCGATCTCAAAAATGGTTTTTTCAGGTAGTATGCTTATTGTTATATTTATCTAAGCAAATAAATAAAGTATTAAAAAGGCGAGGAAATTAAAAGCGAGATACATCAGTGGCTACATTATTTGGGACTTACAACCATTTCCTTCAATAATTACGAGACATATTTAAGAATATTTGACCATTATAACGACTTTTTTACATATTATTTCCTATTCTAATTCGAGGCGGCACAGACTTATATTGGCTACATTGTGCGGATTTAAATAACAACTTTAAAAATAAATAAAAGACGAGAAAAAATAAATAAATAAAATAAACAACGCCCTTAAAGGCTTTACCTTTTAGAGTGGTGGTGTGCTTGCTACGTCGCCGAGGGAGAGGAGTCTTTTTGTTGTTTGTTGTGTGGTTGTTGTTTTGATTTGGGCGAGTATTGAGCGCTTATTTACGAGACTTTGGGCTTGTCAACTCGAGGCGAGTGGCACTTATTTGGGTAGGTTTTTGGTCTTTTGGTTAGGCGGAACCACGGCTTAGTTTTTGACTTTTCGGCTCGTTACTCGAGGCCGAGTAATGGCTTACTTTGGGATTTTTGGGCAGGGGAAGTGAGGTGGATACCTAACAACTAGGCTAGGGATCACTTATAACCTATGGATATTTATTTTGGCGGAGTTTGGGCGGGGTTTGGAGATTTTAGGGGCTTCCACTCACCTATCTCGCACCTCTCGTACTAATATTATCGTCGAAGGCGAAGAGGTAGAACACCGTTGCGATTTTTAATCGCAGAGGCCTTCTTGAAATGAGGCCGAGGCTTATTTATAGTTGAGAACCGAGGGGACTCGGTGGAATTCTTCGATTTGTTCGGCGGCTTTAATGGGTTTGTCTTTGCGACCCAAGGGTTGAGGGTTGGCACCATTTAATCTACGAGACAAGCTACGGTGGAAGGCTTGGTGCCGCACCAACAACACTATTCGGTTTGATTTTTTGCACTTTTTACACCCCCAGTTCACTATTTCGGCGCATCACGCTTTTCATTTCGCATTTTCAACTCCTATGAACTTGACATTTGTTAAGTTTTAACACTTCTTGATATTTTATGTCGGTCACATAGAGGCACGAAATTGGGGTGTCTCACGGGCCCCTCAACGATGGAGTCTACGGGTAACCCAAGGCTTCTTGAGTAGGCGAACATCGTTGATAAACAAGAGACTCTCCAATTTCGTTCGATTTAAACGAGCAGGAGAATGCAATTGGTAGCGATTATAATGCAGTTATCATGCTATCAAACTTCATAACCTAGACATTTTTAGTCGGTTGTAAAAGGTTATCACGGTTTTAGCGAGATATGAATTTGAAGTGCTCGATGGTCGGATCTACTAATGTAGGCGCGTTTTTCACGTATTCCTATTAAAGAAATCAGACTAAGCGTAGTTCGGGCTAAAACCTAAACTACAACCAAGTGAGGATGTCATGTTCTTCGGGTCAAGCCCGATCGAGAACACAACGGAAAAAGATTTTTGTGTTTTTCGAAAAATTCGTATTCTTCCGGTCCGAAACCGTTGTCAAATATGGTATGAAGATTTGAATGTTTTTCTGCCGCCATATTTTAACCGATCAATACCTTGTCGCTGAAACATGTTAAGAAAAATTTTCAAAGTTGTGTCGGCACAGTATTTGCCTTGTTTCCAAACATAACCAGAAAACTTTCAAATATCCAAAAAAGTGCACTCGACCAATAAAGATCCGTCGTCGAGCACGGCAAAGCAAACATTCTTCAAGTATTTTCGAAAATTGTGAGGTGGAAAACATTCTTTTCCCTTCCTTTTTTCTCGCTCTCTCTGTTTTTTTTTTCCAAATATTCCTCTTTTTTGTATTTTTGAAATATTCCTCTTTTTTTTGTTTTTGAAATATTCCTCTTTTTTTTTAAATATTCCTCTCTTTTTTTTGTATTTGTGAAATATTCCTCTTTTTTTTTAAATCAAAACTCATTTTGGAAAAGAGTTTTTCTTTTATTTGAAAATAAAAGCAAACTTTCCTTAAAAGGAAATTATTCTAAAGTCAGGGTAAGAATATTGTACCTGACTTACCTTTTGGCGTCTAGGTGGCTGCAGCGGATTCGGCTGATCTTGGCATTTTCGCCACTCTTGCTGGTGAATTTATTTTTCTTTTTCTTCTTCTTTTTTCCTTTTCCCCTTTTTTCTTTTTTTTTTCTTTCTTTTTTCTTTCTTTTTTCTTTCTTTTTTCTTTCTTTTCTTCTTTCTTTCTTTTTTTTTTTCTGTTTCTTTTTTTTTTTTTTTTTCTTCTTCTTTTTTTTCTTGACTGATATTATTTTCTTTGTCCTCTGGTGGATGATTGTCAATTTTGGTTAACAAGATTAACTTTGTTAACTCTTCGTTAGGCTCAGGAACCATTTTGAAAATTTTGAAATTTGAGGACTAAAGTGTCGCAGCTTCAAACTTTGGGGGGAAAGGGAAAAATCTCTTTCCTCCCTTTATTATGGACGGGAGTGAGGAGAAGCTTCGCTTCTCTTTCTTTTCTTCCTTCGTTCTTTCTTTCCTTTGCTCCACCATTGTTGTTGATGTTCGTTCTTTTTTTTTCTTTATTTTCGCTCCTTTTTTTTCGATTTTCTTCCGCCAATTTCAGTGTTTTACTTAGCAGATGGCGTCTTCTTCACGATCCAGGAAGGGGAAGGTACCCATGCACCCAGAATCTGGCGAGAGGAGGAGAGAGCCTCCTCGCTTGGTCCGGAATAAACTCATCTACCGATACTCTGATAATGACTGGGGCAACATTTTACGAGATAGGAACACTCACGTATCCAATCTTCCTCCCACCACTATATGATTTTTCTCTTTTTCGAAATTTTCTGGCTATATTTCAGATCTGCTAAATTCTGCACTGTTTGGAACTTTTGGAGCACTCCTGACTTTATTAGTAATGCGTGTGTATGTCCTATTCATGTCTAAATGATGTAATTAAGTGATAATGTATGAAATTTCTATGATTTATTTTTGCGATGCATGATTTGAACTAGTGGTCACTATTTGACCCTACTATGCATGATTTATATTCTAAATGCAAATGAGGCTATATGATGCATGTTTTACGCTAAAACATATTTTTGCATGCATTAGAATCGCGAAACGGACTTTTCGGAGTACAAATTAAATTTTTCCGAAACGCATTTTCGGGCATATTTTAGGATAAAAACAGGACAAAACAGATATTTTTCATGCCCTTAGATTTATTTTCAAGCATGCAAATCTTTGAGGATATAGTAAGTGTCACAAAGATATTTATTTTGATGATTGGTGGTATTTTATCTTCTTTTTAGCGTACCCCTATGGTAGCTTATTGGACAAATGAAATGCACATAATTGATGCATTAATTATTCTACTTGATGCAAATGCAATGTAGAACAATTATATGATGATGCATGAATATTTTCATATTTTATTATACACATGGTAAATGCAGTCTAACATGCACTTTATGATGCAAAATTAATTATTTACATGCAAAATAAATTACATAAAAAAGTTATTTTATTTTTCAAATATATTGTTATTATGTTTTTTTTCTTGAAAGAATACAGTATGTATGTACAGCAAGTAGAATCCCTTTTTTTTATATATAAAAGTATGATGTTTATTTTTATGTAAATTTATGTACATGTATGAAAATGGTATGTGTTAACTTAAAGAATTATAGTTCTTTCCTGCATAAGAATAGATCAAAAGACAGTTTATTCCAATGGCCAAGGTAGCAAAGAAAGAAAATAAGGGTTCAGACCTCCTATCTGCTTGTTCGTTTCAAGCTTTCCCGTATAAAAATTAGAACTATGTTTTGCATTAGTCATTAAATCCAATTTGGAGTTTCGGATATGAGCATAATTAATGATCCTATTACGCATTCTTCATTTATGCATTCTTAGCTAATTATGCACCGAACATCTAAAGTTAGCATTAATTTTTTCAATTATAGTGAATCTCATTTGGTTACTTGTATCAGTAGTATTCTTTAACCTCTTTCGCTTTTATCACGATGCATTTTAGCCCCTTTTTTTTTTCTTCACCTACAAAGCTTTGTTATTGCAGAGTATTAAGCCATACGCCCAAGCCACATGTGACTCGGCTGTCCAACACAAAAGAGACGTCCACAACCATTTCTCCACCTTAGCTGTTATCCTATCAAGATTCTTTCCAATATGTATCTCCTGTAGTTATCAAATTGTATTTTTTGTTTTGCCTCTTTGTATTTAAACTACTTCACCCACTTTGTACGACGGTGTGGAATACAATAATATTACTGCATTGGACTTTTGCACTCTTGGTTTAACTTGGTATCAGAGCCATTCCTTAGGAAAATGACTCAACCAATCAGCTCTTCCTCCCCTGCTAGTCTGCCCGTAGGTTCTTCCTCCTCTTCAAATCGATCTGATTGCTCCTTCCCTTGGTTCTGCCCATCACTATCTCTCTCTCAAACTCACTGGCACCAATTTTCTTTATTGGAAAACCCAGATGCTTCCCTTCCTTCGTGGACAAAAACTGGTGGGTTTCATTGACGGTAGTAACCCACCACCACCCACCCATATCTCTTCAGCTACCGATAGTGCACTCCAACCCAACCCAGCCTATCAAAACTGGTTTGTGCAAGACCAAATGGTCATGAGCATGCTCATTTCCTCCTTGTCCGAAAGTGTCCTTCCTATGGTTGTAGGTTGCTCCTCCTCTCAAGCTCTTTGGGCTGCACTCACTGCTACGTTTGCTTCTCCTTCCCATACCCGTATTCTCAACCTTCATGCTAATCTTCATGATCTCCGCCAAGGAGACAATAGTGTTACCACCTATCTTCAACAGGCCAAAGGTTTTGCAGACGAATTGTCTGCCGCTGGTCGTCCCGTCTCCGATCCCGAATTTAACATTTATGTCTTTTGCGGTCTTAACTCTGATTTCAAACCACTTGTTTCCACTCTCTCTGCTCGTGCAGAGCCGGTCACCTTTCCTGAACTCCATAGCTTACTTCTTAGTCATGTGTTCCTTAATCGAGACTCCATGTCCTCCCTAACCATCTCCTCATCTAAACCTGAATGCCCGTCCACTCCACCCTCCCCTTCTGCTCATCTTTCCAACCGCAGTGGTCCCTCTTCTAGTCGTGGTCGTGGGCGGCACTCTCGTGGCCGTGGTCGCGGTCGTTCTGATCGTGGGTCTTCCTCCTACCAACATCGCCATCCCTCCTTTAACTCTCGTCCACCTTGTCATTTTTGTGGGGGGACGAATCATGTCCCTGCCAACTGTTATCAACGTCCCATGTAACCTCCTTCCCCTACCACCCATTTTACCCACATGCCGCCACCTTCATCACCCTATAGTTGGTTTCGACGACAGGGGCTTCTCACCATGTATTTTGATCTCTCCGTCTTGTCTCAAGTTGATGACTATACCGGTCCCGATAGTGTTCATGTTGGAAATGGTAAAGGACTTCCTATTGCCCATATTGGTTCTACTTCTCTCTCTACTCCCTCTCGGTTATTTCATTTAAATAATGTTCTTCATGTTCCCTCTATATCTAAGTCTTTACTCTCTGTTAATCAATTTACTAAAGATAATGACGTTTATTTTGAATTCCACCCTTCTTTTTTTTGTGTCAAGGATCAGGTCACCAAGCACACTCTTCTCTCCGGTCCGAGTAAAGATGGCCTTTACACCATTTCTTTTTCAACTGCTCCATCTGTTCATCATACCGAGCACGTCTCTTCGGAATGCTGGCATCATCGTCTTGGTCATCCGCATCTTCGTGTCCTTGGTCAAATTATTAAGTCCAATAATTTAGCTTGTTCTTCTTCCTCTCTCAATACATTATGTAATGCTTGCCAACTTGGCAAGTCAGCTAGGTTTCCCCTTTCTTCTCATAAAACATGCTCTCGCTCTGTTCTAGATTTAAATGGCAATAAGTATTTTGTTATTTTTGTGGATGATTTCTCTAAGTTTATTTGGTACTATCCCATGCAACAAAAATCTGATGTCCTTTCCATATTCAAACATTTTCAACTTTATGTTGAACGCCACTTCAATACCAAAATAAAAAATGTCCAAAGTGACTGGGGTGGCGAATATCGTCCTCTTAATTCCTTTTTCAAAACGTGCGGCATTCATCATCGTATTCCTTGTCCTCACACTCACGCACAAAATGGCTCTGTCGAAAGACGTCATCGTCATATTGTTGAGACCGGACTTTCCCTTCTTGCTCAAAGCTCTGTTCCCTTCAAATTCTGGTAATTTGCTTTTGATACCGCTGTTTATCTCATTAACCGAATGCCCTCTCGTGTGTCTCAAAATCTCTCCCCTTATGAGCGTCTTTTTCAGGCGAGGCCTGATTACTCATTCTTAAAGATTTTTGGGTGTCTTTGTTATCCTCATCTACGACCTTATAATCGACATAAGATGTCTTTTTGTTCCGCCCCGTGTGTCTTTCTTGGGTATAGCTCGAATCACTTGGGCTACCGGTGTTATAATCCTTCCACGGGCCGTCTATACATTGCTCGCTATGTTCGTTTTGATGAATTTATATACCCATTTGCTGGCCCATCTGTTCTAGGCCCTATTCCCAAACCATCCCAATCTATACTTGGTCCCATTCCCAGCCCACCTCCATCAACCAAACTCCCTTGGGCTGTTGTCCCTTTATTCATTCCTTCTCCTTCAGTTCGGCCCACCTTGCAGCCTGATTCTCCTACTCACAATTCCTCCCACCTTGCGGCCCAATCGCCCCATATGGACCCGCCCCAAACTTCTTCCGTCCCCTACACTCCTCCTAGTCCAGGATCTTCCTCTCATGCAAATCCGGTATCATCCCTCCCGTCCACTCTTGCTTCGGCAATTCCTTCCCCCATCATTCCATAAAGTCCACCCAATCCCCCTCCTCAGCGTACTCACACCATGCATCTTCGCCCTAACCCCAAACCATCCATTAAATATTCTCCTTCTTCACATGTCTCCGTGTGCACCCGCTCTGAGCCCATTGTCGAACCAACGTGCTTCTCCAATGCAAACAAAATTCCACAGTGGCGTCATGCAATGACCGAGGAAATCAATGCTCTCATTCGGAACGGTACTTGGTCCTTGGTTCCCCGTACGCGATCCATGAACCTCGTTGGTTGTAAATGGGTGTATTGTGTTAAACGTCGGGCCGACGGCACCCTTGATCGCTATAAAGCACGTCTTGTAGCGAAGGGTTTTCACCAATAACCCGGTATCGATTACTCTGAGACCTTCAGTCCCGTTGTCAAACCAACCACCATCCGCACTGTTCTCTCCGTTGCTGTGTCCCTTGGTTGGTCTATCCGCCAACTTGACGCCAACAATGTGTTTCTTCATGGCTTTCTCGATGAAACTGTGTACATGACCCAACCACCCGGGTTCATTGACCCATCCAAACCAGATCATGTATGTCACCTTTATCGCTCTTTATATGGCCTTAAACAGGCTCCCCGTGCTTGGTTTCAACATCTAACCACATTTCTAGTTACCCTTGGTTTTGTTCCCTCCAAAACTGATCCCTCTCTCTTCGTCTACTCTCACCAAGGTCTACTTGCTTACGTCCTTGTTTATGTTGACGACATTTTGGTCACGAGCAATGTTCCTTCTCACATACAGTCTCTTATAATAACATTAGCTCGCGAATTCTCCCTAAAAGATCTAGGCCCTCTTCACTTCTTCCTTGGTGTTCAGGTTCATCCACTTTGATCTGGTTTGTTTCTCTCACAACGTCAGTACATCACTGATCTTCTCACCCGCACCGGGATGCTTGGTGCTAAACCGTGTCTCACTCCTCTTTGCACCACGGAAAAACTGTCTAAACACCATGGTAAACCTTTCTCTGATATCACCAAATTTCGCCAGACTGTTGGTGCTCTTCAGTACCTCACCCTCACTCGTTCTGATCTAGCTTACCCAGTTAATAAAGTTTGTCAATTCATACATGCTCCAACTGATTTTCACTGGACCATTTTCAAGCGTATTCTCCGATACCTCAAGCATACTATTGATTGTGGACTTGTTATCACCAAAACTCCATCTTCTCAACTACAAGCCTTCTCAGACGCTGATTGGGCTGGGTGCATTGACGATCGGAAATCTACTGGCGGCTTTGCAATTTTTCTTGGGTCTAATTTGATTTCCTGGTCATCCCGCAAGCAATGAACCGTTGCTCGTTCCTCCACTGAGTCAGAGTACAAAGCTCTTGCCGATGCCGCGGTTGAATTGACATGGATTCGCTCCCTGCTGCATGAACTTAAGGTTCCAACTTCGTCCCCTCCAGTTCTATGGTGTGACAATGTGGGAGCTACTTACCTTTCAGCAAACCCGTTATTTCATGCCCGCACGAAGCATGTCGAGATTGATTTTCATTTCGTTCCAGGATCAAGTGGCTCGTCGAGAACTTTCTGTCCAATTCATCTCCACTAAGGATCAGCTAGCTGATATTCTGACTAAGCCACTATCTTCCTCACGCTTCACATTCCTTCGGGACAAGCTGCGCGTGTTCAGTCGACCACCCTCATCTTGCGGGGGGATATTAAGCCATACGCCCAAGACACATGTGACTCGGCTGTCCAACACAAAAGAGACGTCCACAACCATTTCTCCACCTTAGCTGTTATCCTATCAAGATTCTTTCCAATCTGTATCTCCTGTAGTTATCAAATTGTATTTTCTACTTTGCCTCTTTGTATTTAAACTACTTCACCCACTTTGTACGACGGTGTGGAATACAATAATATTACTGCATTGGACTTTTGCACTCTTGGTTTAACTCAGAGTATGGTCTTGGAAATGAAGTGTCAAGAAATGGAGATGTGTATAGTTACGGAATCCTCTTGTTGGAGATGGTTATAGGAAAGAGGCCTACCGACCCTTTATTTCAAGAAGGCCTAACCATTCATAAGTATGCTAGTATGGGGTTAGCTAATCATGAGTTGGAGATTGTTGAACCGATGCTTCTAAATGACATAAAGGAAGAGTGCTTGATTTCGATGCTCAAGATTGGAGTTGCGTGCTCTGTAGAGTCACCACAAGAGCGCATGGACATTAGTTGGGTCATCCAAGAGCTGAACACTCTAAGGGGAAGCATTATCTCTGATTAAGATTGCATTAGTCGGTTCTGTTGCATTTTACTAGCTACTATTCCTTTCCTTTTCGCGAGAAACGTATTGATTTTCTGCTTTAATTTTTGTAGTCACGGTTTTGTTGGTCGCTTATTAGTTGTGTTGTTGCTCATTCTCTTTACAGAACAGTAAATTAACTTTTATGTACACAAATGATCCAGTAATTTTCTTTTCATTGAAGATTTTTGTAACAAAACACTATAATATTTCTTAGTTGTGATATTGCTACTAGGCATGAGATTTGCCAAAGTCACAGGGTCAATTTCCTGCTTGTCAAATGATGGAGAAAACAAACTGTACCAGTCAACCTACCAAAAGTCATCACCAAAGATTGGGTTCTTTAATTGATCATGTCTGTTCCCGCACAATATAATTCAGTTTCTGCATACAAAACCATATTGATTTGTGAGTAATAAGTGATTGAATTTAAGAGTAAGTCTCCTGTAAGACTCTTGATGTATATGGTTCTTAATTCGTAAAACGGAACCCCACTCTCTCACATCTCAACCCACTAACACACGGTGGGTAGGGTAAAGATGATTCGTCTTACAAATAGGAAAAAAAAAATATTTTATGAAGGAAACTTAGAATGTTTGGTATTATTTATATTTATATTAAGATTGATTGACTAGTTGCTTGGTTTTGAATTATCAAAGGCTGGTAAGGTCAAATGAACATCTCCTGTGATTTATTCCTAATTGATTTACTAATCTATCAAAGAGTTTTGTACCGTGCTTTGACTTCTCTTATTTTCGTCCATTGATAGTTTGTTAAAGCTTACAAGTCCATACACTTCCATTGTTTGATGAGTTGTGCTTACTTAGAGTCATATATTTACTTCTTAAACAGTTTTTCGTTTTATTTTTAGTAGGTGTAAGGTTTATATTGTTTGTATTAAAGCTACAATTATTTACTAATGAAAGTATTATCATATTGCCAAATCTATTATCTATTTTTGATTTGTAGTTACCCAATATTTTTTTAAATCGAAAAAAGTCACTTTTGAATAGTGCTTTTTGAATCAAAAGTGTTGTCTGGAGCTGTTCAATGAGACAATCTGGACATCTTATGAACAATATTTCAAAAATGGATTGTAGCAGTTGTAAGAAAAGGAGAGAAATTTGGGCCGGTCCCTTTTGAGATATTTTCAACCGCTAAGGTCCCACATATTTTTATTTAACTGGTAAAGTACATTTTGGAGGCAAAATAACGAAAATACTCTTAATGAAATTGGATTAGGCGTGCTGCACTGGAAAAACAGTTTGTGCCTGGGAAAAAAAATTATTGTGCATCACAAAATCAAATTTGTGCATCGGGATTAATTTTGCATCGCAAAATCAAAATTGTGCATCATAATTTCTTCAGGGGTAATCCATTTTGTGCATCGGGCTTAATTGCGCATCCCGAAAACAAAATTATGCATCATAATTTTCTTTAGAGGTAATCAAGTTTGAGCATCGGGATTCCTTTTTGTATTCAACTTCCAAATTGATCCATTGCAATTGTGAATTGAGATGCAACAATTATGCATCCGGATGTAATAATTGGGGCAAGACCATCTCATTCTACTACTGGTGCAGCGTTGCTGCTGCTACTACTATTTCTCAGTAGCATCCTGGTGAAAGTGAAAAAAATAAACGAACGTTAGCTATATGCTTAAGGAGACTCCAGAGTCCAGAGAGAGATAGAAAGCTAGAGATAATTCCTATGTCAGTCCTTCCCTTTGGGGTGCTGTTTTTTTTTTCTTTCTAAGAGAAGAAAAGATGGAAATATGGGGAAAACTACTTTTTATATCAACATATTATTTGGGGGAGACCAAAATAATCTGGTGTTTTTCAATATTACAAATGTTGTCAATATACTCAGTTTGAAGGGAAAATATTAGAAGTGTACAAATAATTTGGATGAAATGTCACTAATTTCGTTAAGTCGATCTCAGTCCATCTTCATTAACGGAGCGATAATGTGAACCTTTAACGTTTTCATTTATAAAATTTAAAAGTAAAAGGTATCTCATGTACTTATAACATTAACAAATTCCCTAATCATCTTCTTCCTCACTCTCGGATAATTCAACTTCGACTTTTTCCCCTTTGCCATGGCGGAGGTGGAGTTGGTTACTTTTCTCCACTTCATAGCCTCGGGCAAAAAATTAAGAATTGCTTTGCTAAAGCATATTTTGAAAGCGGCTTGGCCGTAAGCTCTAGTAGCTTTAATGGCGCTATCGTAAGTACATAACCAAACCCTAGAACGTCGGTTTGGATCTCGAATCTCCGTGGTGCACTTACCATGTGGCCTCTGTCGTACTCCTCGGTAGTGTCTCATCTCCACCATATTCTTATCAACTACCACTTTCATCGAATCGCCGAATGTAACTAAACGAACTTCTTCAAAGAAGCATGATTTATTTTCAAATCTAGCTTCCGAGAGCTCGAATTACTCGATTTTGGCGAGGCTGTGAGATCGATTATTTCAGGCGTACTTATTTCAGCTCTGGAAAAATTGATATCATTTAGCTCGGAATTGATGTAATCAGAGGTGAAATCAATTAAATGGATATTTCTTATTTCATATGAGTTTAAATAATTAGAGATTGCGATTTAAGAACAAAGCTAGATGTCTGAGAAGACGAAGAGTCGAATTGAGAGTTTGAAAGGAAGTTAGAATTGCAACTTTCCTAGTGGCTTAGTTGATTTTAGATTTGGTGATCACATGGTCCAGTTGCTTAGTTGATTTTAGTCTAGTTTTCATTTTGATTAGAGTACAATTTGTTGCTCTGTGTTTTTACCTTTCTCCAATAGATGGTTATGGCCAATTTATACCTCCTTTTTTTGGTTGCAGTTGGGCAGTAGGCTCTTGCACATTTTAAAGAGTTTGCTTCCCATCTCTGTTTATCTTCTCGTGTATGAATTACTGATTTTGGATTAACATGTGAGTTGACATATTCTACTTAAGGTTTTCTTGAAGTTCGTGGAATTAGCATTTTCTCGTTGGCGTTCTATAATCCATTAAAGTTGAAATTTTATCATGCCGATACTTTTTCCAACGAAAAGATGGTGAATTTTTAAGCGGCCATGAAGTCTTCCCCGAGGCGTGTTGTTTCTTCCTTCAATAACTTCAGAATCCAATGAAAGATAAATGTGTCGTGAAAAGTTAACTAACTTGATTCCTTTTCACTTGTCTATATTTCGTTCATAGCCTCTAATGAGAATCTGCTTCAAGTTTCTTTTAACTACCTAGAATTTGTTGTTGGATATTACCATATGGTCCATGGATGTGTTGATTTCATTAGTATAACTTCACCTGTAATTGATTTCATTGAGATTCTGAATAACACGGACCTATCCCTATAAAAGTTGATTCCATAATATTTGTCAAGAACAAACAGAAGACATTTCTAGTCCCTCTTCCGTCTCCCAAGCTCTCAAAGATCCTAAATGGTGAAAGGAAATGTGTGGTGAATTTGATGGTTACTTCACAATGGCACATGGGATCTTGTCCCCTCTTACTTTCTCATAATATTGTTGGTTGCAAGTGGACCTTGTCCCCTTTCCTCCTCTCATAGTCCGCCAATTTGGTAACCTTTGAGTAACTTTAATGGTAATGGTTAAAATAGCATTTGCAAAAAATTGAATGGTATTATTAAGAAAAAAATATTTGCGACAATCGTAACTTGTAAATAAAGATAATAGAGGAAGGTTTGTTGAAAAAATAAGGAATGATATTTTAGCGTCTTTTGGACGTTGGAGAAAAAAAAAAGGTGGCAAATGAGAGAAGAATAGACTTTTTGTTTTGGTGGAGAAAAGAAAACAAGGACATTACTAACTTTGAAAAGTCAAAGTCAAGTCAATGCTACAAACTACATGCATAATGAATTTCAAAGCCAAATAGCACATGGCCAGCGGTGTATAATTTGGTGCTATATTGAACAACGGTGACCCTACATTACATTCATTTCCATTCCATTCTTCCCAACTTCCACTTTACGCCCACTTGCCATTTGTAATATCTTGAAATTATTTCCATGGTTGTACGATAACGCAATGCTCCACCAACCATTTAAATGCTAAAATCGTATTTTTGGGTCATCCTACTTTACATAAGTTTGTAATTAAGCCATTTAATTTTTTTAAAAAAATTGAATGTTCACTTAATCAAAGTTATCTTGCTATTTAACAAGGGGTTTAAGTGATTCGGTTTGGTTTAAGTCAAAACCATGACCCAACCTGCTGTCCTCTATTGGTTCCAAAATTTCAAACCGAATCGAATAAGGCTTGGAATCGAACGAATCGAACCACTCGGTTTGATTTAGTTTTGTGGTTTATATAAATTCGTTTTAATCAACTTAACCAACAAGATAAATAACAATAAAATAAGATTTTAATTTGGATTGAACAAAATTAGAAAATCTAAAAATAAATTATCAAAAGAAAACAATATAAATTTCAAAATAAACACAAACAATAGAAGAAATAAGAGTCCTTCAAAAATCAAGATTTTATTTGGTTTAGTGTGTATGTGTACATACATACATATATATACATACATACATATATATATATATATATATATATATATATATATATATATATATATATATATATATATATATATATATATATATATATATATATATAACTAAATCAATGGTCTAGATTATGTATATCAAATGATCCAAATGTTCAAAATAGTTAACAAATGTTATATAGTATATACTATATAATATATAAATTAAAATATATAGGTTAGTTTGATTTGATATCAAAAATCGTAAAACGAACGAGCGAACTTTGTTTTCTAATTTTTGAAGACGAAATCAAACTATTTTCGATCGAAACCAAAACAAACGATCGATCATTTGATTTGATTTGATTCGTTCCTTAGTTCTAAGTGGTGGTTCTACAACCTTATTATAATCTAACTCAATTTTTGAATGAATGTTAAGTACGAACATTCATTTATGTTAAAAAATTGGTTATGGTGGAAGATTTTTTTTCTTCCCTCTCTTCCAAAAGTTCACTCCTCTGTCCTCTCCCTCCCTCTCTCTCTAACTCCTTGAAATTTATTCCACTCGAAAAATTAGGTAAACAATTATCCAAATAAAACATCCTCATTTTCTAAATAATTAAAATATTGAATTAACTTTATTAATATTCACTATTCTATTTTCATGTCAAATATTTTAGTTGTGCATAAGGCTCACGACTAAAATATAAAGAAAAGAAAATGATAAAGTGGTAAAAATGTTTTTAAAAAGAATGTTAAGAAACTTGAAAGCGAGAAAATTACTCCCTTCATTTGGACAAATAATTCACTATTCTATTTTAGATTTTCATTAAAAAGTCAATTTTCAAAAATGAAAGGCATAATTAATTTCAAAGCCAAATGGCCTATGGCCAGCAGTGCAAAATTGGTGCAAGCTCAGACTTGACTTGAGTCTTGATGCCTACTTGACTTGAGTCTTGATGCCCTATTAGTGACTCAACCAAAATGATTAGAAATCAATTTTTGTAGTATTATACTCCACTTGTACATAGCCATTTATAAATTCACCTCTGCTCATTTGAAATGCAACAATCTCAATCGGGTTCTTTTGGGTCAGAATAATCTTGGAAGTGGGGAAGATGATGAAATGACATTTATAGATTCTTTGAGCAATTGTAGTAATTTAGAAGTATTGGGTTGTGAAAACAACAATTTCAAGGATGCTACCAAATACTTTGGAACGTTGGAGATAAAAAAATAATAAAAGCCAAGCAATTGGGAGAAGAATTTTTGTTTTGGTGGAGAAAAGAAGACAAGGACATTACTAACTTTGAAAAGTCAAAGTCAAGTGAATGCTACAAACTACATGCATAATGAATTTCAAAGCCAAATAGCCCCAATGACCAGGTGCATATTGAACGGCTGACCCTTACATTATATTTCTTTTCATTCCATTCTTCAACTTCCACTTTACGCCCACTTGCCATTTGTAATATCTTTAAATTATTTCCATGGTGTAGATAACGCATTATTTCCACCAACCATTTAAATGGTAAAATTGTATTTTTGAGCCATCCTATACTTTTACACAAGGTTGTAATTAAGCCATTTAATTTTTAAAAAAAATTGAATGGTCACTTAATCAAAGTTATCTTGCTATTTAACAGCGATTTAAGTCGATTCTATTTCATTTCATGAAGTGAAAACCATGATCCGAATCTGCCCCTTATTGGTTCCAAAATTTCAAACCGAATCGAATAAGGCTTTGAAACCGAACCGAATCGAACCAATCGGTTTGATTTGGTTTTTCGTTTACATAAATTTGTTTTAATCAACTTAACCAACAAATTAAAAATAACAACAAAAATAA
>JABEVN020004007.1:0-15963 GCA_013146195.2 Codonopsis lanceolata | reverse complement strand
CGACCAGAAGCAAGATTAGAGGAACTGTGGACCTTGGCGGATGCAAAAAGTGTCCATAGACTGACCGCAAGGTCTCCAAAAGGCCGCCGTTTTGTTTATTTTCCCTGCTTTTATTGTTTGGGTAATTTTAGTTTCCTTTTTATTTAGAGTTTTATTTAAGAGTTTCCTTTTATTTAGAGTTTTTTTAATTAGTTTTCTAGTCTCCTACAAGAATTAGATTTATTTTGTAAGCCTATAAAAAGGCATTCTTACACATTGTTTTGGGTGGAGAATTTTGATTAATGAAATTTGAGTTGATTTTCTGGTTAGAAAATTATCTTATTATTTGAGTGTCATGGATTGAAGCTCGATTATAAACATCGTGATTCGTTGTTTATAGTTGAATTCGACTTATCGCTTGAGAGTCATCCCAATTGTGGCGCCATTCACAATTCCAAGGTTCGCCATCTCAAGGCGCTGGGTCGCGAGTCATTCATCCTAATACCTTTCTAGAGATCTTGGGTCCGTTTCGTTATCATTTGCATCGAGCAATCCTAGTTACGGTAATTCCATTCTATCTTAAATTTTACTTTATTATCGTTGTTAAACCCTAATTGTCCTAGGTTTATCATTCATTAAAAAAAGTTTATTGTTCACCGAAATACTGCTCATGCTCAATTACTGCTTCATGCCGAGTTACTGCTCACGGAGTTACTGTTCACAGTCACTGTTCATCGACACTGTTCATTCCAAAAAAAAATTTAATTTTGTTTTAAAAATTTATTAATTCATCTTGGATCATCAATCCTTGTTTAATCGTGTTGTCTTTCAATTTTGAAATCCTAATTGTTCTAGGGTTTGTTATCTTGAGTGCATACACGTAAGGGAGAGTCACCAACAATTACCATGACCGACTAACCTCCTAAAGTGGGTCCCTATTGTTAATCCGAAACAATATTATGATGCGATACTTGCCCGCATGGAAGAATTTAATGTGAAGTTTGCTCAAATAAATGAGAGATTTGATAGACTCGAGGAGGATAGGCGAAGGGAGGAACCTAGGGAACGAGCTCAAAGAGGTAACCAATTAGAGGAAGAATTTAATGAGCTTGGTTTGGGAGAAAATCATGGAAGAGGAAGTAGAGATTCCAAGGAGAGAGGAAAATAATTGGGAAACCATTAAGTTAAAGATTCCTATTTTTAAGGTGTCAAGTGATCCGTATGAGTATTTTGATTGGGAAAGAAAATCGAGAAAGTATTTGATTGTTATACCTACATCGAATCATGAAAGTCAAATTAGCCGCCGAAGTTCGTGGACTATGCTAGTATCCGTGGGATCAACGATAGCCGATAGGAGAAGAATTGGGATGCTCGCTACATTACATGGGAAGAAATGAAGCATTTCCGTCCTTGCATTAGGCCATCGGCTTGTTCCTAATCACTATTATAGGGTGTTCTACATAAATTGCGTGTTGACACTGTGGTTCAAAAAGTGTTGAAGACTATCACAAGGAGATGGAGATGTTGACTCGCTAGGGCCAATTTGGGTGAAGATGCCAAGTAACAATGACAAGATTTCTCGCGTGTTTGAATCATAATATTGCAGATATTGTGGATTTACACCAATATGAGGACTGGGTGAAATGGTACACATGGCAGTCAAGATAGAGCAACAAAGAAAAGAGAGGAGTACCACTGGCCCAAGTAGTTCGACTGTGCAACAACAAGATAAGATCGCAAACAAGGTTGAGCCCAAGCAAAAATGGCTACGATTCCACAAGAGCCCCAAGGGAAAGCCGAAAATCCTGTGTGAAGTCTAAAGAAGTGCAATGTTTCAAGTGCAAAGGGTGGGGACACTTAGCGCGTGAGTGTGCCAATCAACGGTTATGGTGGTACGTGGCAACGAGGTGGTAGAAGAAGAGGATGATGAACATGAAGTCATCAAGCCGAGGGGACTTTATAAATCTGAGGCTTTGGTTTCTTGTCGTGTTGAATATGGAAGCTAAGGAGGAAGGATATGATCAACGTGATAACCTCTTTCACACACCTGTCGCATCAATGACAAGGTTGGTAGTGTGATTATTGACGGAGGTAGTTGTACTAACGTAGCTAGCACTTTCATGGTGGAAAAGTTGGGTTTGACAACATCAAGGCATCCTCAACCTTACAAACTTCAATGGTTGAATGATAGTGGGAGGTGACGGTAGAGAAACAAGTGCTTGTGACATTTTCAGATAGGAGTCTACGAGGACGAAGTCTTATGTGATGTGGTTCCTATGAATGCAAGTCATTTATTACTTGGAAGGCCATGGCAATATGATCGCCAAGGAAGCATGATGGATTCACCAACAAATATTCCTTCGTGTTTAATCGTAAGCCAATCACACTCGTACCACTAACACCAAGCCAAGTGCAAGAAGACCAAAGGAGGATGCTAGTTGAGAGTAAGGGTAAGAAAGTTTTGTTAAGTGTTCAGGATCACGAGTTATTTGATCCAGGGAAAAAGGGGTGGAAGAATGGACAACGGTACGGTCTCAAGTTCGAATCAAAGGACATTTTAATGATCGGCCAAGAGCGGATTTGAGGGAAAATCCTTTTCAAGAGGGAGAGTATGATATGATTCGACCAGAAGCAAGATTGAGGAATCAGGACCTTACGGACGGTCCATAGACCTTGCGACCGCAAGGTCTCCTAAAAGGCCGCCGCTTTTGTTTATTTTCCTCGTTTTATTGTTTGGGTAATTTTAGTTTCCTTTTTATTTAGAGTTTCCTTTATTTAAGAGTTTCCTTTTATTTAGAGTTTCCTTTTAATTAGTTTTCTTGTCCTACAAGAATTAGGATTTATTTTGTAAGCCTATAAAAAGGCATTCTTACACATTGTTTTGGGTGGAGAATTTTGATTAATGAAATTTGAGTTGATTTTCTGGTTAGAAAATTGTCTTATTATTTGAGTGTCCTGGATTGGAAGCTCGATCGGATTATAAACATCGTGGATTCGTTGTTTATAGTTGAAATTCGACTTATCAGTTGGAGAGTCATCCCAATTGTGGCCATTCACAATTCCAAGGTTCAAGGCTATCTCAAGGGCGTTGGTCGCGAGTCATTCATCCTAATACCTTTCTAGAGGATCTTGGGTCCGTTCTCGTTATCATTGGATGCTGACCTATTTTTTCTTTTCAAGTTCTTGAATTTATTAAAAGAGCTTCGGGGGCATATGCTTGGACCTGTAACTTTTGATGTATCTCTCTTTACTTTGGGCGACACATGCGGCATTATCTTCAAATAATAATGTCGGATCTTTGTTGACAGGTAGTTCACTGGCATTTTGAATATGCTTAGTCATAGATCGAAGCCATACACACTCTCGACTGGATTCATGAAGTGCGATCATCTCAGCATGATTTGACGATGTAAAAACTAGTGTTTGCTTTTGAGAACGCCAGGAAATTGCAGTACCACCCATCGTGAAGACATAGCCGGTCTATGATCTGGCCTTATGAGGATCAGACAAATAACCCACATCTTTAAAACCAACTATTTCATCATTTGATCCTTTGGGATAAAATAATCTCAAATCGATCGTCCCTTGAAAATAACGAAATGTGTGTTTGATACCATTCCAGTGTCTCCGTGATGGAGATGAACTATATCTTGCCAATAGATTTGTAGTAGATGTTATATCTGGTCTAGTACAATTAGCAAGGTACATGAGGGCTTCAATAGCACTTAAGTATGGTACTTCAGGATCAAGTATCTCTTCATTCTCTTTACAAGGACGGAATGAATCTGCTCTCACGGGCTTAGCTCAATTGGTTAAGAGCTAGTAGATTTGGAATAGGACCAAGGATCGAGTCCTAGCAACCGCAATGTGGGGGTTTCATCCTCTTGTGGGGGTGGCTCCTTGTAGGTACTAGGCACGGGTCCTCTTAGTTACTTAATCGCTGAGACACCCTGATTTTCCCTTTCACATTCTCATAGGGCTGGGGTGTGGGGGTTCTCGGGAGGAGAGTTTCCCCTTTTGGAATAAGAACGGAATGAATCTTTTTCAACATTCAGTGATCTATTAACCATGTGGCTAGTAAGAGGGTTTTCCTTATCCATATAAAAGTGCTTCAAAACCTTTTTTGTGTAATTTGATTGGTGTACAAATTTTCCACTATGCAAGTGTTCTATTTATAAACCAAGATAGTATTTTGTCTGTCCAAGATCTTTCATTTCAAATTCTCCTTTTAGGTAATCGACTGCTTCTTGGATTTCCTTGGGAGTTCCAATGAAATTCAGCTCATCTACATAGAATATTTGTCAACAAACAAATGACACATAAAGAAATTTGTGTCTCAATTTGCATAATTTATTTTTTTACTAAAAACACTAATTTTTCAGCAAATATTAATATAATAGATGTATCCCACATTTGTTAGAAAATTATGTTGGTTTCAAAAAAATTAAGATAAAAGATTGCTACTATTAGATATATATATATATATATATATATATATATATATATATATATATATATATATATATATATATATATATATATAGTAACAATGTGGGCGTCACTAGTCTTTGCTCGAACCCGGTCTTCGATACTCGCATGAAGCATGTGTCACTGGACTTTAACTTCATTCGGCAACAGGTTCAAGACGGGACTAATACCGGTTTCCTATGTCTCCTCGATTGATCGAACATAATTGATTATTCATATATCCGTCTTTCAACAAATACTCACATAAGGAATTATACCACATGCGTCCGGATTGCTTTAATCCATACAGTGATCATTGTAGTTTAATTGCACATAATCCTTTGGTCTTTGAGCTTAATGCTTCAGGCACCTTGATTCTATCAGGAATTCTCATATAAATATCAGCATCTATTGACCCATATAAATAAGTCATTACAACATCCATGAGATGCATATCTAGATTTTTCGAAACCGATAAGCTGATTAGATATCTGAACGTAATAGCATTCATTATAGGAGAATACGTTTCTTCATAATCAATCACAGGCATTCTGGAAAAACCTTGTGCAACAAGGCGAGCCTTGTACCTCACAATCTCATTTTTCTCATTTCACTTTCGAATAAAAAGCCATCTGTATCCAATAGGTTTCACAGCTTCAAGTGTGACAACGATAGATCCAAAATACTTTTCGTTTATTTAATGAACTTAATTCATCTTTCATGACATCTATCCATTTGATCATGTCATGCCTCTTTTGACCTTCAGATACAGATTTTTGTTCAGGATCATCAGTCTCATCATTAATTTCTTATGATACTGAATAAGAGAATATATCATCAATATTCTTCATTTCATCTCGGTTCCATATTTTTTTATAAAGTAATCACAAACATAGGACAAATAGTGTATTAGAGAAAGAGAGAGAAAGAGTTTTATTCAGAGTTGTATCTTTAGTCTGATTAATAACTTCATGTTGTTCGGTATTTATAGCCAAGCAGCACACATACAATTGCCAAACATTGAATATTTGGCACACAATTTCTTCTACTTATTCACAATAGCCTACTGTTCACTCTTTGACTTTTACATTTATAACAGTCATTAAATTGTTGCTTTAAAAACTACTTTTTGATTGTAATGAAGAATAGTCAAACAGGACCAAATAGCTAAAATATATACTATGGTAATGGAGAATAGTCAAACAAGACCAAATAGTGACATATCACATAACTTTTGATATTGTTAAATTCACAAATTTTCACATCACTTGACTTGAGACTTTTTATTTTCTAGTCATTAGCTATAAATAATAATTAATAATAGTTAATATGATATCGTGATATTAATTATTTGCTATTAATCTATTCTATTTTTTAATAATAGTGGAAATCTTATATAAAAAGACTTTTACTATCAACATCATTTCTTAACAAATGTGGGATAATATTATTATATTGGCATTGGGTGAGTACATTACTCTAATGACCAAATTCTAACACCATACTTTAAGCATTGATATCTTATTCATTCAAAACTCGATTTGGACCAATAAATATATCATTTTGATGTTCTCACCAAGTAGAACACATTTGCACAATTACAATTGCCAACAAGCAAATGACATGTAAAGAAATTCGTTTCTCCATTCGCATAATTTTTTTCACTAAAAACACTAATTTTTTTAGCAAATATTAATATAATAGATGTATCCCACATTTGTTAGAAAATTATGTTGGTTTCAAAAAAATTAAGATAATATATATATATACAATGTGGGCG
Source organism: Codonopsis lanceolata (assembly GCA_013146195.2). Taxonomy (NCBI): domain Eukaryota; kingdom Viridiplantae; phylum Streptophyta; class Magnoliopsida; order Asterales; family Campanulaceae; genus Codonopsis; species Codonopsis lanceolata. The sequence goes on along the minus strand of JABEVN020004007.1, from coordinate 9,737 downwards.
TCACTAGTCGTTGCTCCTACCCGGTCCTCCATACTCACATGAAGCATGTGTCACTGGACTTTCACTTCATTCGGTAACAGGTTCAAGACGGGCTATTATGGGTTTCCTATATATGTCTCCTCGACTAATTGGTTGGCCGATACCCTCATCAAGTCGCTTGCTCGCCAGCGCTTCCAGCTATTACTTCACAAGATTGGTCTCTCCTCTCGAGTATCCATCTTACGATGACATATTAGCGAATAATATTTGTACTTATTATTAGTGATAAATACCATATATAGTTCATTTTCTTGTATATGATTTTTGTACCCTACTCCTTGTCTAACCATAATTGAACTCTCTATATATATAAGAGTAAATCTCCTTTAACACGGTCTTACGAATCTTTATTCGTAAGACGGAGTTCTACTTACTCACATTTCAACCAACTAACATATGATGAGTCAGGTAAAGGGATCCGTTACAAAAAATATCCGTAGATCGTTTTACTCATGTTGTAGTCTTTATATTTCCGTTGAATAATGACATCAAGGGTCAGTTTTAAAATAATATTTTTGAATATAATTTAAACTTATTCGGTCTTGAAATTATGTTGCGTTAGAAAAGTAAGGAATCAGATAGTTTTTCCTCATCCTGGACAACCAGAAATAGTCAGAATGAATTATTCGTATGACGTAGCCATAATCGCAGGGTTGCATGAATTCAGACGAGGAAAGGAAGGCAGAGCATAGTTGACAAAGAACAAACCAGGCGATGGAAGGGTTCTTTTAGAAATTTGGAATTTAAATTGAGAAAACCTCCATCAAATGAGGAATTAATACAACCCATCTCGAACAAGAACCAATTAATTAATACTGGTTCATGTAAGATGGTCAAGTCGGACTTAAGACTTCTTCTGCTGAACTAGCTAGATAGCATTTAATGAAAACTAAGACTTATTTTGAGATAAATAATAATCCTTCCGTTCCGAATAAAGAGTTTTCGTTTAAAAGTTAATTTTTTTAAAAAAATTACACTCTTAGAAGCCCATTAGTAATAAAATGACACTTTTATGTTTTAATTTTTCAAAATAAACTATTTAACTGTAACAACTCAAAGTAGAATAGTGGATTATTTTCTTGGAACGGAGTGAGAATATTAGAGAGAAAAGACAAAAACTTAAGTAAGACGGTCTTACGTGTATTTTTTGTAAGACGGATGATCTTTACCTGATCGACCGTATGTTGATAGATTGAGCTGTGAGAGAATAGGACTTCCTCTTAGGAATTAAAATTCATAATACAATTGTAACGGCAGAGAGTCAATCCATTCGCAGTCCATTTTAAGATTTTCAACTCTTTGATTGACCTTGTAGTTTTTGAATCATTCTTCCATAAAACATTGTAAGACCATCTCCAAGGGAGCTTCAAAACTCCAAATTTGAAGATTTTTTCTACTATTTCATGCTCCAACAGCTGCTTCATTTCATCTTCAGATTTGAAGTTTCTGATTCTGAACTTCAAATCCAGAGCGTACTATTCATACTTCATCTTAGCTCCCCTCTTTTTTTTTTTCTTTTTTTGGTTTAAGTAATTATTTTATGTTTTATGTTTTCATTATTATTGTTAGTTTAGTTATTTAGTTTAAATACTCCCTCCGTCCCTAAATTATCGTCCTCCTTTCCTTTTTCGTCCGTCCCAAAATAATTGTCCACTTTGAAACTTACCTTTTTAGAACATCACTTTTACCACTTTACCCTTACTTTTTCACTCTACTTTAATTATGGGCCACATATACATGGACATTAAAGGAAACTACTCATTAAACCAATATAAATAATCAAGTCAATTACTTTTTCTTAAACTGTACGTCGGGTCAACCCAGACGATTATTTAGGGACAGAGGGAGTACCATTTTGAGATGTTTTGGTTTAAATAATACAAAAAATTATGTTTGATTTTAATGTTTGTATTTTAGTCTTTATTAATGTCTTGCATTTAATTATTAATTTTAATGTGTTTGTATTTTAGTCTCAATTAAATTCATGCATTTAATTATTATTTTTAATGCATAATATTTAATTTAATTTAATATTAAATCAATAATATATTTGTTTTGTTAAAATACATTAATGCAAATTAAATAAAATAAAACATATACTTGGAATACAAATTAAATGAAATAATGAAGAATATACTTGGAATATTCCTTTTAGAGTAAACTTTGAAGTAGAACTGTTGGAGATAGTGTAAGAAATTTGGTGCAGAAATTGCACCAGTTTTAAGATTTGGTGCAGTTTTAACTTCAAACTGTTGGAGATAGTCTAAGACTTCGTTATAAAAGTTTATTTAGCAGTTAATGGTAAAGTTTGAATTCAGAATATATAGTCTTTACTTCATTAAAAGTCAAAACCATATTCTAAATTATGATTGAAGAACGCGATACCACGGATTCTCGATATGAGTCAATGTGAGTGCCAATGTTGTAGTGATTGTTGCAACAATGGCAGTCACAATGAAAACAACAACTAATAACAAAAACAGTAGCAGCGGAAATTTGTAGACAAAAACGGTTTCAAACAGAACTTGGAAACAAGTTTTAATCAAAACAATCTACAAGTTTGATACTTGTAGATCAAGCCTCAAGGCCACACAATTTATATTAAAATCAACACTGTTTTGCACTTAATAACTAACAAAGATTCTCACAAGATATAGTATCTTGGAGAACCAAAAATCCCACATAAAAACACTAGATCAAACGTGGGTAGAAAGAAGGAAGATCTACTTCATAAAAACAGAAAAGGAAGCAGCAACAGAACAGTTCTTCAATGGTTCGATGAAGCTGTTAATGTTGTGTTCTCTGAAGCTTCAAACAGCTTCTCTTCGAAAGGATGAACTGCTGCAAACTCTACCCAGATTGCTCTCAGTTTATGGCATCTAATCTTCTCTCTTTCAGGCTCTCTGCTTCGACACAAAAGCCACGAAATCCCGCCTCCATATATAAGCCACCATCCTGGGAACACGGCACAAGAAAACCTTTTCCTACTAGGAAAGAGATTAGCAAAAGATCGAGCAAGATTATGTTTCCTAATCAGACTAAGATACTTTGAATAACCAATTTATTTGCAGGAATCTAGTTACCAAAAATATATTGCCTAAATCTTTTGAAAGATTTTCAAATCAATTTACCAAAAGAATCCTAAACACCATCTAACACCAAAATAACCATTGACTAAGATAATATCCTTCTTTGACCAAGAAGGGTGAAAACAAGATAAATTAGGCTTCGCCTATTTTACCCTTACAATCACCCCCTTTGTTGAGCATTCTTGGTCAAATCCTGAATATCCAAAGATGACCTGCAAGAAGTTATTAATGACAAACACCCCCTGAAAAAAAACTATCAAAAAATACACCAAACAGAATTAACACTACAGCTACTTATTACAAGAATTCCAGTATATCCAATCATCACAGGATTATAAGGACAGAACCAAATGAAACAATTGTGCAGAATTATCCATGATAGAACAGCCAACTACCAATCACCAAAATTACACAACATCATGAGGAGGAATAGCTGCAGCTTCACTAGCAGCTTTAGGATCAGGAACTCTTGCATCAGCTTCACCACCTACTATTGCATCAGCTACACCTTCACCCCCTATTTGACCAGAATGACTATCTAGCCAAGCAGAATATTGGGCAGCCAAAGAGGTGAGTAGAGCAATCTGAGTCTGTACCATCTTTAACTGTGCTTTGACGAAGCCCACAGAAATAGGAGCAGTGGGGGAAGCAAACATGGTGGATGTAGCAATAGATGTTGCAGCAATGGGAGGTGCAATGGGAGTAACAACAGGAGAAGTTGAAACTGAGGGGGAGGCAGGAGGATGAGAGGTGCTAGGACCAGCTGAGGGAGGATCAGATACAGAAGGTAGGAGCAAATTTACTAACCTATCACCTCTTAACAGTTTGGCAGAAAATTGGAGAGGTTCAAGGAGAGGTGATAGCCGAATAGAGGGAGAAGGCTTGTAACCCTGAGAAATAAGGATTTTATAGATGAGAGAAGGAAAAATGAGAGACCTTTTGTCTCCTCCTGTTTCTGCCATGGAGGAGACTTTTCTAAACACATAAAGACCAAAATCAAAAGAACCCTTAGTCCCAATGAGATAAAGGACTTTTGCATGCTCTTCTGTTATGACATTTGAGTTTGTGGAAGGTGACCAATTTGCACAACAAATTTTGTGGAGGAAGGCATAAAGGGAAGATAGTTGGGAGGTGCTAAGAGGAGTGCCTTTAACAGGCCACTGAGAAAGTTTTCCACCAAACAATTCAACCACACAGGAATTTAGATCTAGAGCAAAATCAAGGTTGGCTAGGCACGCCTTCTGGTTGAGGCATATGAGATGAACCAATTGGAGAAGAGAAAGACTGCTTCAATTTGACCAAATTTGCAGTCACAGCTGCATCTTCATCAGCAGTTGTTTGGTCATTGTCAGAAGAAAAACTCACGTCCATAGTTGGTGATTTTCTTGGATGAGGAGATGAATCAGATGGGAAGACAACCTGAGGCGAAGGGATAGGATAATCATCTTCTTGGGAGTCGTTTTGGACATGAGGAGAGGTAGGAGATGCTGGTGTCGGCAATGGCTCTCGAACTGGGGAAATAGAGCCGGCAGGAGGAACAAAATCCTCATCATCCGAGTCACTTACAAGATCGACTGATTCTTTAAAGAATCCCGGTCCGACTTTGTTCTTCTTTGCCGCTTGAACATCGGCAACAGATGGATCTTCATAATTGGCCGGAATACCCCGTTGCCTCTTCGAACGGCGAGAACTAGGGTTACCAATTTTAGGTAAGCCAGACAAATCCCCTGGATTGTCAACGTCAATCTCGTTTCCCTTTTCACCTGGAAGTATCACTGTGAGGGGTTCAGGGAACGATTGAAACACTACCATGGCCGTTGAGGGATTTTCAGAAGCGGAATTGGGGCTCAATGTCTCTTTGAATGTTGCTGCATCAGATCTTGACGATTGGGGGTTCGTCGAAGAGGAAGCCATTTGAGATTAAGAGGAATCGAAGGAGTATGAATGAGTTCGAATTTAGGGGAGAAGATGGAGAAGTGAGAGGATTGCCGGAGAATTGAGAGAGAAAGCCTTTTGAGAAGAGTCTTGTGTTTTTGCAAGAACAAACACTAATCCTTCCACTAATTACAATTAGTCGTTGATTTATTAAATGAGAGAAGGTGAGAAGTCTCAAAACCAGAAATTCAAATTTCAAACTTTGGATGAAAAATCAAATGCTAACAGCCTGATAGAATTTAAGATAAGCATCTGCTGTTATGAACATGAGAGATATGTGGAAGAAATTAATCACAATCTGATTTCTTAAAATTTTGATTTCATCAAGTATTTTAAGAATGCACAAATCATACTTAAACAGGATTGAAACCATACAAGATTTCCAAGCACAAACAATGAATCCAGTTCTGATTCTCAAGAAGAACACAACAGTTTAGACAACCACATAAAATATTGACTTTGTGAACAAGAAGCAAAACAGGCATCAGTTTGAAGGACAGAAACTTAGGAGGCTGATATCCAACAACTATATGATCTAGAAAGCATGTCTAAAATATGCAAAAGAGAAAATCAAAGGAAAGAATGCAGACACACACACAAGTGATATGTCTAGATCATCTTCTTGCAGTTCCCAATGTTGCAGCAATGGAAAACACATTCACCAAAAACTGTGATTTTATGTCCAAATCCTCATTTTTCTTTCACCAAATAAACACAACTACTCCCATAAACATCATAGGTACTTTATTTCCCTATGAAAATAGCTTTACTTTATTTCAAGCTAATTTGACAAACACCACTAGGAACCTTTCACACTATTTACCAAGGGTAGCAACTTTACTTAATGATCAACCCATGAAATTCGAAAATTCATAGTCCCAAAAGAGAGATGCCACAACCTTGTTCATAGGTAGCTCTTTTCCGTTAGGTAGCTTTCACACTTTGTCAATTAAAAAGAGTCAATTTAGTCAAGATCAACCCATGCAAGTCTAAACTTCATAGTACATTGACAAATTGCAGCATCTTAAAAATTTCGAAAGGTAGCTCTTTCCTTTGTGGTTTAACAGAAAATTTTTCAATTCAATTACAACTTTATTGGGAGATGATGAGAAGAATTTGAACAAAAAGATCACAATAATTTTGAATGAATCACCAAGACAATCAAAGAGGTACTAAAACATACAGAGTGATACTAGTGTGCCCCCTAAACAACAATGCAATATGCCTAATTTTTTTTTTAAGTGAGGAATTACATGGCACACATACCGAGAGATTTCCTAAGATTTATGAATCTCTCAAAATCTAGACTCTTAGTAAAAATATCAGCCAATTGGTTTTCTGTACCAACATGTTCATGCGAGACAATGCCTTGTTCAACTAAGTCTCTTATAAAATGGTGTCTTATATCTATGTGCTTTGTTCTTGAGTGTTGAACAGGATTTTTAGCTATGCTTATCGCACTTGTGTTGTCACAATCACTACTAGAAAAATGACCTTTAGTGACGGAATTTTCCATCGCTAAAGGCGAAATTCCGTCGGTAAAGGCCCCGGCCAACACGAATTTTCCGTCGCTAATTCTTGTCACGATGCCCGATTCCGTCGCTAAAGGCGTTTAAAAATTAATTAAAATTGAATTTCACGGAAAATTCCGTCGCTAAAGGATTTTAAAAATTAATTAAAATTGAATTTGAAAATTCCGTCGCTAAAGGCTTTTAAAAATAATTAAAATTGAATTTCACGACGGAAATTTCCGTCGCTAAAGGCTTTAAAAATAATTTAATTGAATTTCAGCGGCGGAAATTTCCGTCGCTAAAGGATTTTAAAAATTAATTAAAATCAAATTTCAGCGACGGAAAATTCGTCGCTAAAAACTTTAAAAATTAATTAAATTTGAATTTCAACGGAAAATTTCGTCGCTAATAATGTAAAAAATTTTAAAAAAACCCTCAAAATACTATTATTATAAATTTTTGTACTTGATAATATAACAATTAATACAAGCGAAGACACAAAATAAACAATAATATAAAACCAATTTAAAAACATCAAACGTAAATGTTATTACAACAATCCATGTAAATTATACATAACAATTAATACCAAAAACTTGTTTCTAGAGTTAAGCTTGTAAATTTAAACTTGTACAAATCCATGTAAACTATATCTAATAAAAAAACTAAAAAGAAAATTAAAAAATCCTACGACATGAGTATCAAAAAAACTTCATCTTCACGATAATCGACTAGAAAACTGTCCAAGTAAAATTACTATTTTGATTAAAAATCAACAAGAAAAAGTACGTCATTGTTTTCATATGATCAAACAAGAAGCTATAGAAGCTTACCATAGGAATACATTTATGGCATAATCATCATTTCTTTGCTTTTTTTGCTGGATGAACCTAAACATGTACAAGTTATCCAAAATCAATTAGTTAATAATAATAACAAAAATGGTTCAACCCTATTTCCCCCACCCCCAATATGAGTATTAAACCAGAGGAATGGAAAGAGAAGAAATGGAATAAATGTTGCTTGAAAGTAAACACGTTTGGTTTCAAAGTCCCCCAACGTACATACAGTTATGTTGTTCGGTTTCAAAGTCAATTAAACTACAACCATGGATTTCATAGCATCAACATGGCTACCTAGCTAACAAGCGTACATAAATCGATGTTTAAACATTAATACACTAAATTTACACTAACACCCCTTTGTTTCTTACCATTTACACTAACACCCCCCTAAACGTACATACAATTATCTTTTTTGGTTTCAAAGTCAACTAAACTACAACCATGGATTTCATAGCATCAACATGGCTACCCAGCTAACAAACGTACATAAACCGATGTTTAAGCATTAATACACTAAATTTATACTAACACCCCTTTAATTCTTACCATTTACACTAACACCCCTCAACGTACATACAATTATTTTTTTTGGTTTCAAAGTCAATTAAACTACAACCATGGATTTCATAACATCAACATGGCTACCCAACTAACAAACGTATATAAATCAATGTTTAAGCATTAATACACTAAATTTACACTAACACCCTTTTATTTCTTACTATTTACACTAACACCCCCAAACTTACATAAAGTTATCTTTTTTTTATTTCAAAGTCAATTAAACTACAACCATGGATTTCATAGCATCAACATGGCTACCCAGCTAACAAACGTACATAAATCGATGTTTAAACATTAATACGCTAAATTTACACTAGCATACATTTATACAAACTAACATGTATATTTCATCTACAATAGAAAAATAGAATTATAACATTTTAATTACACACTAACATTTAATAAAAATAAAAAAATATTAAGACCTTTAGTTTTAGGGGTGGGGATAGGGGTGGGAAGGTTGGGGTACGGGAGTGGGGATGGGTTGGGTCATCAGTTGGGGTGGGGTTGGGTTGTCAGTCAAGCGTGGGGAGTTGGGGGTGGGTTGGGGTTGGGTTTAGGTTAGTGTTATGGTTAGGTTTAAGGTTAGTGTTACGAATTAGGTTTATGGTTTAGGTTGGGGTTAGGTTCGTATTTAGGTTTAGGTTTAGGTTTAGGTTTAAGGTTTAAGGTTTAGGTTTACGCTTTTAAGGTTAGGGTCGGGGTTAAAGCGGGTCAGTTAGGTTTAGGTTTAGGCTAGTGATAGTGTTAATGGTTTAGGTTTAGGTTTAGGCTTAGGTTTAGGTTTAGGTTCGGGTGGGTCAGTCAAGGTTGGCAAGGAAGGTGGCTGGGGTCAGTCAGGTCAGTCAAGCCAGTTTGGATAGTGTTAGGTTTAGGTTTAAGGTTAGTATTACGAATTAGGGGGTTTATGGTTTAGTGGTTTAGGCTTAGTTTAGGTTTAGTTTAAGGTTTACGCTTTTAGAGTTGGGGCTTAGGTTGGGGTCAGATTGTCAGCGGGTCAAGGGTGGGGTGGGTGGGTGGGGTGGGGTTAGTCAGTTTAGGTTTAGGCTTAGGATAGTGTTATGGTTTAGGCTTAAGGTTGTATACTTAATTAGGTTTATGGTTTAGGCTTAGGTTTAGGTTTAGGTTTTAGGTTTAAGGTTTGGTTTAGGTTTAAAGGTGGGGGTTTAAGGTCAGGTTGGGGTGGGGGTGGGGGTGGGGGTGGGGTTGGGGTTGGGTTTAGGTTTAGTGTTATGGTTTAGGTTTAAGGTTAGTATTACGAATTAGGTTTAGGTTTATGTTTAGGTTTAGGTTTTAGGTTTAAGGTTTACGCTTTTGTGGTCAGTCAAGTCAGGGGGTCAGTGGGTTAAAGGGGTGGGGTGGGGGTGTCAAGTTAGTTTAGGTTTAGGAATAGTGTTATGGTTTAGGTTTAGGTTAGTTTTAGGTTTAAGGCAGGTTTTAGGGTTGGGGTTAGGGTGGGCAAAGGGTCAGTGTGTTTCGAGGTTAGGTTTAGTTTAGGATGCGTTATGGTTTAGGCTTAGGGATAGTGGGTGCTATGGTTTAGTTTTAGTTTTAGGTTTAGGTTTAAGGTTTCAGGTTGGGCTTGGGGTGGGTAGGGGTGGGGGTGGGTCAGTTAGGTTTAGGGATAGTGTTATGGTTTAGGTTTAAGGTTAGTATTACGAATTAGGTTTAAGGTTAGTATTACTGGTTAGGTTTACGGTTTAGGTTTAGGTTTAGGCTTGTGGTTTAGGTTTAGGTTTAAGGTTTAAGGTTTA